>CM056382.1:30930928-31138550 GCA_029718625.1 Synaphobranchus kaupii | reverse complement strand
ATGTATATATATATCAATGTGTATATATATATATATATATACATACTGTATATACCATTATACTACACTGCCGAAATATTTCACTTTGTGTGTAATGAATCTATAATCTATGAAAGTTTCACTTTTTGAATGGAATTATGGAAAAAAAAAACTTTTCCATGATATTCTAATTTTTTGGAAAGGATCTGTATATATATATATATATGGTCCATTCTACAGAAGTCGTGCAGATTGAGGGTTGGAGAAAAGTGTAAATTTGTATTCTTTTTGCAAAATTCTTTTATAATACAGTACCAGTCAAAAGTTTGGACACACCTACTCATAGAAGGTTTTTTTCCGTTATTTTTACTGTTTTCCACATTTTGGAATAGTAAAGACATCAAAACTATGAGATAACACAAATTAAATTATGCAAAGACCAAAAAAGTGTTAAACAAATAAAAAAAGTAATATATTTTAGATTCTTCAAAGTAGCCACCCTTTGCCTTGATAACGGCCTTGCACATTCTTGCCATTCTCTCAAACAACTTCTGTGGTAAACAGGTATTCCACAGGTAAACAGGTGATGCCATCATGACTCTATATAAAAGGATATCAAAAGACTCCTGATATCTTATTTCCAGGTACTCTTAGAAGCGATACTATAACCTCTGCATTTGAATGGATCTCTATGGGAATTTGGGGGTGGGACTAGATTAAGCTGTAAATTGCACGGGAATAGTATGTAACCCATGGTTGGCTAAATGGCTGTAAGTCATCAAGAGTCTGAGGTATCAAACGAGCCTCAAACCATCACTCTGCTGCCAGATATGCAGTAGATATGGATGGATCACTTTAAGGGTTGTTTCTCCTGACAAATGTTCCTATTGAATCTATGGAAAAATAAGTCAGGAGAAGAAACCCTTCAAGTTATAATTTAATTTGTGTTATCTCATAGTTTTGATGTCTTTACTATTCCAAAATGTGGAAAACAGTAAAAATAACGGAAAAAAACCTTCTATGAGTAGGTGTGTCCAAACTTTTGACTGGTACTGTATATGTGTTACACTTTATCTGAGATACATAAATATACTAGATGTACAGTGCAATCACATGTAATTTTTTCTGAATAAGGATGAATTTACTGACTGCTCCTAAATATGTCACAACCGAAACATGGTGTAAACCCTGCTTTTGAAATAAAATTACATACCCAATTCATAAGTTTAATTCACCCCTTTGAAAAAAAATCTTGACTGCTGTTGAATTTGAATCAATTACCCTGAATTTTTAAATCAAATAAAACATTGGATTAATTAAATTTTGTGAAAACTCTGTACAAATGTTCTCTATAAAATTGACAGATTTGATAACATGATTTTGATAGATTCTTATTTATGAGATTATATATACCCTCACTAGCACAGTATCTTGGATATTTGATTGATTATTCATATTATTCAAAATTTTAGGTGTTTCGGTTGTGACCACATTGTTGCGGTTGTGACATCTCTTACTGAAACCTGAATTCCAAAGTTGGGACAGTACGTAAATTGCAAATAGAAGCAGAAAGCAGTGATTTGTAAATTCTCTTGTCTATATATTTCAATGAAAACGATATTTAAAAGATATTTAATGTTTTACCTTAGCAACTTAATTGTCTTTTGTAAATATACGCTAATTCTGAATTTGATGCCTGCAACACGTTCCAAAAAAGTTGGGACAGGGGTATAAAAAAGACTGGGAAGGTTGTGGAATGTTCAAAAAACACCTGTTTGGAACATTCCACAGGTAAATAGGTGAATAGGTGACAGGTCCTGCTATCATGACTGGGTATAAAAGGAGCATCCACGAAGGCCCTGGCATTTACGAGCAAGGATTGGTTCGCCACTTTGTGAAAAACTGCATGAGCGAATAGTCCAACAGTTTAAGAACAACGTTTCTCAACACACGATTGCAAGGAATTTAAGGATTTCACCATCTACGGTCCATAATATTAGTAAAAGATTCAGAGAATCTGGAGAAAACGGGCAAGGCTATAAACCAATATTGAATGCCCGTGACCTTCGATCCTTCAGACAGCATTACATTAAAAACGGCATGCTTCTGTAATGAATATAACCACATGGGCTCGGGAATACTTCAGAAAACCATTGTCAGTAAACACAATTTGTCGCTGCATCTACAAATGCAAGTTAAGACTACCCAAAGTGCAAGCCATATATCAACAACAACGCTGCCAACTTCTCTGGGCTCATCTGAAATGGCCTGATGCAATGTGTGCTGTGGTCTGATGTGTCCACCTTTCAAATTGTTTTTGGAAATAATGGACGTTGTGTTCAAAGAGGCCAAAGAGGAAAAGGACCATCTCGATTGTTACTAACACAAGGTTCAAAAGCCAGCGTCTGTCATGGTATGGGGGTGTGTTAGTGCCCATCGCATGGGTAACTTGCACATCTGTGAAAGCACCATTAACGCTGAAGGGTGCATATGCATTTTGGAGCAACATTTGCTGCGATCCAGGCAATCGCTTTTTCAGGGACATCCCTGCTTATTTCAGCAAGACAGTGCCAAGCCACATTCTGCACGTGTTACAACAGCATGGCTTTGTCGTCAGAGAGTGCGGGTGCTAGACTGGCCTGCCTGCAGTCCAGACCTGTCTCCCATTGAAAATGTGTGGTGCATTATGAAGCCCAAAATATGACAATGGAGACCCCGGACTGGTGAGCAGCTGAAGTCTCATATTAAGCAAGAATGGCAAACAATTATGCTTTCAAAACTACAAAAATTAGTGTTGTAGTTCCCAAAAGATTACTGAGTGTTGTTAAAAGGACAGGTGATGTAACACAAAGGTAAACATGCCCCTGTCCCAAATGTTTTGGGAGGTGTTGCAGGAATGAAATGTAGAATGAGCTGAATAAAGAATGAAATGTAGAATACAGTTGATTAGTTAAAACATTAAATATTTTGTCTTAATACTGTTTTCAATTGAATACAAAAAGGACTCGAAAATCATTGCTTTCTGTTTTTATTTACATTTTATACACTGTCCCAACTTTTTTGGAATTGAGGTTTGTACATGTGCATTGATTGTCTCACTATTTATTGTCTTTAATAAGAATTTACGGATAAGTGTCACCAACCGAAACAGGCCTGTCAAAACAATACCATTTGTTTCGGTAGTGACTGTTTCGGTAGTGACAATTTTGGCTCATTTCGGCCACAAAACAAAAGATTTAGCAAGCACATGGTTAGCAACCACTTCTCTGTGCAGATGCACCTTCCTTTTAATCAAATCTACAGTTATGAAATCAACTTTTTTTCTCTAATATGAAAACTTGGGTGTTTGGGTGTGACGTCTCTTAAAACCACAGACTAATTTTCATACTTTGAAGGACAATTATATCAAAACACTAAAACCTAGCTACTCACCATGTGACCTTGATTCATATGAAGGCTGTCTAATTTCCTGGTTAAAAAAGGGGTGTGTGGCTATAAGCAGGTTTACTGCACAGACTCAAACAGTGTACGATTCGGTTGTGACGTAAGAATTGGGGACAGCATTTTTTCGATTGGTTTTTTGAATTGTAAAATTTATTACAAAATAGATTGCATTATTTTAACTTATATTTGATAAAAATTCACATGCTTTATTGAATGAGACCAGTCAAATAATTGGCAAAAATATTTTGGGTATTATTTTTTAATGCACCAGTTTAAGGGTTGATAGTGGGGACAGCCATCTCCCAATAGGAATTTATACTCCCAAGAGTATAAGTGTTGATTTTGGATAAATGTAACTATTATTACTGCAATTTATATCTTGGATTATATTAAAACATAACATGATCTAATGAATTATATAGCATTGAAAGATTGTATTGGTCAATTTCTTACTTTTATCAGAGAGGGACAGCAATTTGCATGACTTTTGTAGAATGGCCCATATACTGTATATAGTAAAAGAAAAACAACAGTCTAAAACTAATATTTTAAATGAGATGAAATGAATTGCTGTGAAAATGACAAAGATTTAAAATCTGCATTTTGAAATCAGGCCTTTAAAATGTGAACTTTGTTGTGTGCTAAAACTGTAAAAATACATGCATGCATGAAAATGGTATAAATTTTTTAAAACAATAAAAGTTGTAACGTGACAATTAGTAATTTAATTTCCTCAAAATTGCAGCAGGAAGAAAGGGGTTTAACTAGATTCTAATGGAGATTTGACATGCAAGGTTTCTATCAAGTTGTAACTATGTAACTTTAACATTTTCTCATCTACTTTGACAGCTTATTAAAATAAATGAGGGGGCTTTGGACTGCTATGGCACTACAGCCTAATGGGAGATGAAGGATCTGTAAGCCGATTCAGGTAAACTGCCTGGTGGTGAGGGCTGAAAGGAGCTGGTTAAAGTGGACAATTAAGGTGAATATTCCTGCACAGCCAAATGAAATATTCCATGTTATTTTAATAATGCAGGAGCCAGTTCATTTCCACAGCCTGATTTTGTCAAGGTAATGTGCCTCTTGCATGTCCTTATGTCACTCAACCCCTGCCATTCCTATGGCAACCTAGATTAAAGTGGACAATTCCCAACAAGGATGAGGAGTGAAAAAGATCTGATACTTTTGGTATTTACATGGATTAAAGACAAATAAGAGAGAGTCAATCTGCTTATGGGCTATTCCAGTAAGATTTCAGGAAATAATATTGTAAACATATATTGAATAACTTAATGGAACATTGTGTGGAGTAAGGAGACAGATTATCAGTTTGTGGAAATATACATTTGTTGAAAAATGAAACCTACTCAACTCAAAATGCATTGACCAATAATTGGGTGCTGAATCCCATAAACATGTAATATAATAGACAAAAACGGACAGCACTCACTAAATACTCATGAAACTAAGAGTTTATTCTTGGCATATGAGGCACGATACGCACAAACGTTTCGGCACCAGCCTTCTTCAGTGTGCTCAATGTGCACACAATTTGAAAAGTCCGACCATACATCATGTCCTTAAATGGACCAACCCGATATCATGTGATATACTACCAACCTGGAAGGCATTGGGATTTACGGCTAATCATGTGAACACATCTTTATCAATTTTTCAATTCTACCAAGATTGACACTAATCAATTATACAGTTAATCAGTAATAGGTGGTAGTGATTATTCTATTATCTATGGAACCTACTTGAGCCCAAAGAAGAAATAATACATCACTCAATAAACAAATTAAATATAATAAATATAAGTAAATAAATAAATAAATAAATAAATAAATAACAAACAACTCCAAATATAATAAGAAAGACACAAATTGTAATCCACTTACTGCTGAATTAACTGTGCAAAACATGCGTTTGCGTAACAGACAATTCCCCTTCCACAAAACATCCAGGTAATTGAAAAGTAGACTACACATGCAAACAAAGTCCTATGGTTATAAAAAACAAGTTAGAGACAATTCCTCATTAAGGCCACTGGGAGAAACCGTATTTAATAAATGGATCCACCACGCTTCACAACTTTAAAAGCAACTTATCCCTATCCCCCCCTTGCTAAACATTTTACTTCCAACCCCATCAATCATAGAAAGCTGATATTGTGTTTATGTGAATTAAAATGTCTAGCTACAGACAATTTGTCAAACAATATTATATATTTAGTCGTGCATGTGATTCTGCCTCTAACTTTTAATTTCTTACCCAAGTGTGGTGTGTAAACGTGGCAGTCTTTATCGTGGCATTACAGCACAACACAATTATGGCATGCAAAATTACCATCAGGTATAGATGACAAAAAATGTGTCTGAGGTTTAGAAATTATCCTTAAGGTTTCTAGATCTTGTATAAGTGAATCAGATCAAAAACGTCTACGACGTAAAAAAAAAGCCAAGTTACTCACGCATAGCCTACATAGCGCTGTCTATAAGTTCTTAATTCCAACTTGCAAAAACTAGGCCTGCCTTTAAAAGTCTTGATATCAAAATGTGGCCAAGTTACAACTAACAATATTGCCTATCGTAGCTCACACTAAATAAACTAGCTCTATTCCAAAGCAATGCTATCCAAACTTTCCTAAATTATTTAATGCAACTTGGCCCTGTGTTTCTTCATCTTTGCATGTGAAGAGATTGTGCCTCATGGAACAACATATGATTTCAATGAATGTTTTTAACAGTTGATGAATAATTACACTCCAGAAAGGATATGGTTGTACTTTGTTTACTTTAGAAAATGTACAGGTTTTAAAATGTTAACTGCTGCTACAGAATTCTTTACAATTCACAAACAGACATTTAAATGAAGAAACATCATGTACAATAGAGAAAGGGGTGATGAATAAATAAATGCAGATAAAAATTAGTAATATTTTTACCTAGAAAATAGCGTACATATAGCATTTTTACAAACGTATCCAGACATGTTTGTGGGTCAGATGGTGGCAAATAAGTAATAGTACCAATTTTCTTAACATAATAGTATTTATGATATTTGCAAACAGAATTTTGTGAACAAAAGGATATCTATGCTCTGTAGGACCACACAGGTTTTGATAGAAATCCAAATAAATAAATCAATAAATACATAATAATAATAATAATAATAATAATACATTTTATTCATTCTGTGCTTTTCATAGACCCAAAGCAGTGGATGCAGACAATTGTTCAAACATGCCCTATAGTGTAGTACATTTTTTTTCTGTTTAATTTCTAAGTGCAACACATCTGAATCAGAGTATTTCCACTATAAATTATTTTAATTTTGCAGTTTGATGTGGCACATACAGTTTCATTGACCACATTCTTTTGAGATGGTAAGATGAAGAAACACAGGGCCAAGTTGCATTAAATAATTTAGGAAAGTTTGGATAGCATTGCTTTGGAATAGAGCTAGTTTATTTAGTGTGAGCTACGATAGGCAATATTGTTAGTTGTAACTTGACCACATTTTGATATCAAGACTTTTAAAGGCAGGCCAAGTTGGAATTAAGAACTTATAGACAGCGCTATGTAGGCTATGCGTGAGTAACTTGGCTTTTTTACGTCGTAGACGTTTTTGATCTGATATCACTTATTTTTTATAGCTAACTAATGATGAATAATGCATGAAGATAAACACGGAGAGAGACATGCATTCCAAAGAAATGTATGCAGACATTCGCATAACCATAACGCCCTCTATTGACAAGAATGAGAAATGTTAGCCTGACCTACACTGCAGCCAAAAGGTCAGGCCCCTCCTACCTACAGGACTTAATCCAGCACCACGCTCCTGCTCGACCACTTCGCTCTGCTGCTGCAGGGCGACTTGCACTTCCCTCCCTCCGTGTTAAAGGCTCCCGCTCGTCCCGACTGCGGAGCTTTTCCACCCTAGCTCCCCAGTGGTGGAATGAACTCCCCACTCTGCTGCGCTCAGCTGAAACACTGTCTGTTTTTCGGCGTGGTCTGAAAACGCACTTTTTCAGACTCCACCTCGACTAAAATTATACCTATAGGGCCATTCTATAGTATTAGCTTCCTGTTTTCTATTTAACTTGTGTTTTTTGGTTATTCTATAGTTCAGAATGTATAGCTGACTGTGTGTACTTCTCATGTTTATTACTAGGGATAGCTCCTACGCTGTGAGAAAGCTGTGCTTTGTCGGATTTGCTTTGTAGTCACGTCAATGACCTTCAATATGCACTTACTGTACGTCGCTTTGGATAAAAGCGTCTGCCAAATGATTGTAATGTAATGTAATGTATATGGAGACATGCATGCACAATGGGCTAGACGCAAACACATTCTAGCTGAAAGACATACAGCCTAAATAGCTAGTACAGCCTAAATAGTTTGCATCAGTAAAATATGGAAACACAGTTTTAAAATAGGGCTATTAGTATTCTATGAAATACATTTAACGTTAGGCTATTCAACACTGGATTGCCGGATGCGTAACTCCAATCTTCCATATGTGGGCTACGAGCTAGCGAGCGAGCTAGTGAGTTCATAAGCACGGCAGAGTTAGGCTATTCAACACTGGATTGCCGGATGCGTAACTCCAACCTTCTATGTGTGGGCTACAAGCTAGCGAGCGAACTGGTGAGTTCATAAGCACAGCAGTTTTTTTTCCGGTAGTGTAGAACGTTACCTGCGGGAAATGTTTTGGTACCGGACAGCTAGGTTTAGTTTAGTTTTCTGTAGTGCAATGAATGTAGGCTATAATGCATGTTGATTCGCTTCATAGTAGCCTAGCTTGTATCTGCTTCCTGACGAGAAGTAGACTGACGTTTCTCTGGTAACAGTAACGTTGGCTAACAAGCTTAATTGGACAAGGCATATTTCCCAGGAATCTTAGCCAGAAAGAAAACAATAGATACTACTAAGAAAGTACATACCAGAGATTATTCTTATTATTATTATTATTATAATTAAAAGTGTTTGCAGTAAGCTACATTATCAGCAGAGTAGCATAGACTAGAGCTACATTCGGAGGCTATTTTTTTTTTTTTTTACTAACCATGAATCAGATATGTTTGGGGAATTGGCGGTTTATAAATCCAATCTCTTAAAGGCTTGCAGCTATCATCAATTATTAATGTAGGCTATTATCATAAATTCTTAATTTTCCTAGTAGTTAATTTTATGCTGACCTTGTGTTATGTGTGAAAAGGATAAAGTGAACAGAGCTGAAGTGAAGAAATTAATGAATAAAGAAATGTTGGCCAAGGCAAGGGTACGTTGATGTTCGGTTTCCAGTCAGTCGGTCATGACCGCAAGAGCAGAGCGTAACACCCTCCCCAAACCAGACAAGAGTGAGCGTCCGGTTTGGGGAGGGTGTGATATAGTACAAGTGAAATACAAGTGAAACATTGAACAGTTAATATTGGAAACCTCTTTTGCCTTTGCAATAAAAATATGTTAATGTGTTAATTTGAAAATAATAACAGTCTAAGAAATGAAAAGTACTTAACAGTTGCACATTGTTTTTGGGGGAAATAAGCATGTGCCCTGCTGGGCTCGAACCCACAATCCACTGTGTGCGAGACTGCAGTTCTAACCACTAGGCCATAGTAGCTTATTGGAAAGCATGAAGCCATTAGCTACATTAACATTAAAAAACATTAGTATGAAGCGTTTTTATTGGACGATAAGCTTGATGAGCAGGTATACAGACCATACCTTCAAATAATAATTCTCCCCATTGGATAACATCGTGACGGAGGCAGGCAGTTTGGCAGGAAAAATGGGAAGAAGAAGAAGAAGAAGCGGAAGAGGAAGGAGAAAAACGCCAAATTAACCCAAGTTTGGGGCTTTATTGTGTGGATGTGTGAAGTTGTATCTGAATGCTGTGTGGTTACATGAGGTCAGAACATACAGAAGTTAATGTTTTTAAGGGCTGAGAGTCTATGCTCATTGTGGTTACTTCTGTAGTAAACCCTGAAAAGTATCAAACTCTCGGTGCTGTATAGGTATGGGGCATGCCCCACCAAGCCGTAACTCGGCGGATGGCATACCTGCCATCCCAATATCAGCCTGGTTATGAAATATTTACCAATATTAGGATCAGAACTGAGGATATGCCAATGGTGATGGACAATAGATTTCAATGACCTAGAAACAGGACTGAACGTAGACACCAAAGAAACAGGAAGAGAAGTAACATTTTTGGATTTTCTACTAACCGTGCCTTGTCCAAACACTTATTGGGATGGCAGGTATGCCATCCACCAAGTTACAGCTTTGGCAGGGCAAAATTCTTCCAATTCTTCTTCTTCCCTACCAGGTACCAAGGTTTACATGTATGTTCGACAAAAACAATGTGCATACGTTATTAATTTTAACATATAAGAATTTTTTTCACATTAACGATGTCTTTTTATTGCATTTTTACAATATTAACTGTTCACTGTTTCTCTTGTAGGTTGCTTAAACAAGTGACACAGTGAAAGTCATCCGACACCACCACAGGTAATGTTATGCAGTATGATAACAAATATCCCATTTGTCACGCAGAGAAAATAAAGTTTTAACGCAAAATGTCATTTGGTTAAATACCCATGCAGTGACCAATAAGAAAGCTTTTGGTGATGATAACCCCTACGGTTATGGTTGAGTCCGTCCATTGATTGTTGACATGAGGAAATACCCCGGTTTTCTGACCCATTGTGAGGGGGAGTGTAAGGTTCGGAGAACCAAACACGACCGATAAGGATTTCTAAAAGCGTATCTAGAAAGATACTCCACAAACGCGGTAGTAGCCGCCCCAGGATGGAGATAACACAGGATCAGGAGCAAAACTTCCCTAGCACAAGGCAAAACAAAGCAACCTCAAAAACTGAGGCGATCTCGATAAACAGCGAGAATAACTAACAAAAGAACCTAACGCAAAAAAAATAAAACTTCTATCCAGAGCTCTTGTGGCGAAAGAGCTGAACACAAAAGATAACAGGTTGCAAGAAAAAGGGATAAAGAGAAAGATTGGAAATAAGAGAAAACCAATCTCATCCTAATTTTCTAACCGGACTTTAGAAAAACTTTCTAATGTTTCTTATTCATACAAACCAGAAATGCAGCGACTGAATTTCCTATAGCCCTTCGTTGTCAACATAGCAAAGACAATATCGAAGTGCAGGAATTCAGAAGTCCTGTGATATTTATAACCGGCAGGAAACCCAAAACAGGTGTAAGGAATAATTGCCGGGTGAGATACAAACACTGGGACGGAGGAGGGCATCAGATAGAGCATCCTGACGACGCCAAAAGGAAAACCAAACGGTGAAACAGCAAAGGCTGCTAATAACCGTGACAGGACCCCCCTTCTAGGGGATGGCTCCAGATGATCCCTCAGCCTTGCTCTTACGGAAATCCCTAATAAGTGCCAGATGTAAGATATTCTTGGAGGGGACCCAGCAGCGCTCCTCAGGGCCATAACTCTCCCAGTCCACCAAAAACTGGGCATCTCTGCCCACTCTCGGCCAAAATGCGCCGATCAGTGTAAGCCAGACATCCCTCCAAGGGACAGAGGGGAGGCGGCGGCCTGTCAATCAACAGTAAGCCCCACATTTGGGGCCCCATTGAAGGACGACAACCTGGTCACCACCCCGATTAATGTGTGGGCTGTGCCGGACCAGCCATGAATGCCCCAAAACCATAGGATAATTCTGGGAAATCGACTAAAGAGAACTGAATAAGTTCTAGATGACCCTCGTGGAAAGCGTGCATGGCCAGGGAACCCGTGGTCTCTTTAATGGACCCGGTGCCCAACGGACGGCCGTCGAGGGCAGTGACCAAACAAGATTGAATGAGGAGGTGTATGGAAACTTTATGTTCCCGGGCCCATTTGACATCCATAAGACAATCGACTGCTCCGGAATCAATAAAAGCGTTGCCATTAGCCAACCGCTTATTCCAGAACAGTCAAACTGGTAATAATGTCCGAGGAGCAGTAGCATTATGTCTCGCTAGGGTACCCGGTTGCAAGAAAAAAGGATAAAGAGAAAGATTGGAAATAAGAGAAAACCAATCTAATCCTAATTTTCTAGCCGGACTTTAGAAAAACTTTCTAACGTTTCTTATTCATAAAAACCAGAAATGCAGCGACCGAATTTCCTATACCTTACAGACTTCGTTGTCAACATAGCAAAGACAATATCGAAGTGCAGGAATGCAGAAGTCCTGGGCTATTTATAACTGGCAGGAAACCCAAAACTGGTGTAAGGAATAATTGCCGAGGCAGAAAAAATCCAATGGAGCGTCCCTACGACGCCAAAAGGAAAACCAAATGGTGAAACAGCAAAGGCTGCTAATAACCGTGACACCCATACCAACAATGCAATTTTCTGAAAATTGTAGAAATTAGTTTGAATTCTCAATTTTCCTATTATTTCAAGGATACATAAATGAAAAATAGTGAATCCAATTTTAAATTTTTCAATTTGAGGTATATGCATCAGGAAATCAAACTGATAAGCATTACACGGACTGCTAATGCTGGGGAGGCGGTCCAACTCCACGCCAGTACCCTTTAATGGCACATAGCCTAAAAGGCACTTTCTGCTCCCTCATTTGAAGGAGATCCGAACCTTGCATTGTGAAGAGAATCTCCAAGTTCAGCTCCAGAGCTAACCAGTCCATTCAGTCTCTCCTAACTAGCTGACTGATGTTCAACTTTTACTGCAACACTAGCGAAATTTCACCACCAAAACCATTAGGCATATTTATATCATTTTGTATTCATGACATGATAAAAATTTACATATGACATTGTCATCGGGCAATAACATAGGCCACAGGCATATTTCAGAAAAGAAGACAATACTCGCCTACTGTCAAAGAAAGTGGCCTACGACAGATTATTATTAGTACTATTATAATTAATAGTGTTTCCAGTGGTCTGCAGAAGTAGCTATGACATGAGTGTGGTGTAATTTTTAAAAAATGGAATATTTGTTCCCATAGTGCATAGCATAACTTTCACCGTTTCACTTGTTTAAGTAGCCTACAAGTGAAACAGTGGTGAAACAGTGAACATTGTAAAAATGTATTTGCCTTTGCAATAAAAAGACGTTCTTTAACATGAAAAAGCATGCTTATATGTTAAAATGCATAATGTATGAACATTGTTTTTGTCGAAAATAAATGTAACCTTTGGTGCCTGGTGGGGATTGAACCCGGGTGGTCCACGTCAAAGACAACAACTTAAGCACTGAACCACAGCTGCTACAACAAAGCTATATAGGACTTTTGTCTGTGTATCCTGTGATACTTGGAGCAATCAGAATTCTACTATCAGATGTTTTTTTTGGTGGAGCACATGTTGTTATCCAATGGGGAGAATTATCATTGAGGTGTAAGACAGGATTTGACACCCCAGGGCACCTAAAGAGAACACGGTACCGGGAAGTGACAATCTTTGTAATCGTTGAGAGCTGTAAAGTCACGCGTCTGATGCCGGGACATTTGCTGGGACCATCTGGCCTCAGGTTTACGGTGTCCGAGAATGTCCTAGGATTTTATGATCCTGGGAGAGACTCTGATCTGTTTGAAACTCCCGCGCACGGACAATGCAAGACTGCCCCCGCCTGACGTCACTGAGGCAGGCCACATCCCTTTCATTCAAATAATGCCCACACAGCATAGTAAAACAGTACAGACTGCTTTGGTCTTCCTAAAGCCTAAAAACCTTAAAATGTGATGAATATTTATGCTACATTGTACAGTATATACTGGAAATAGTCCTGACAATGGAACATACATTGTACACTCTTTTTCCAGAGGAATAAGTATATATTGTTCAGCTTCTAAGTGTTACATGAGTAGATACACACATTTAATGTACCTGACTGAACAGGGGAAACTAGGGTATAATGTAATGTTCTCAACAGGAATCCTGGGACTGTTTGTGGCATTAATATTAATCACATTTGAAAACTATGCAGAGATGGGATTCTCATGACAACACGAACGTAGACCTATTCATGTGTGATATCGTTTTGATGGTCTCGGTGTGTGTGGTGCAATAGCCTATATATCCTACATGGTCAACATGGAGGAAATATATATTTCATAACTCAGGAGTAAACTGCCGCTGTGGAATTATACCACAGGAAACTCTTTCTGCCAAACCCCCCTTGAAGGGGACGAAAAGTGCAATATTAGCCTTTTGGCCAGTTTATGGTTTTACGATCATCCACAGCCAGATCAAACACAGAATTTGGGCATATAATCAAAGGAAGCAAAGAACTAGGGGAAGCTGTAGCCAGACTCTCCCGCACATCTCATTTTGTGTATTGTGTGTAGCGATTGCCAGGTATGACTTAGTATTTTTCTCTATACTCTATTTTGAATATGTTGTGTTGTAATTTGTAACCATGATTGATTATTTTAAAGTAAAGAACCTACCTGGTAAACTGTTAAACTCGATTTTTGTGGTTTCTCTGAAAAAGACAGTCTATCTCTGTTAACACAGTAATGAGTTGATTAATTTCCTCAGTCTGGGTTACCCCCTCTGCTGATCTAGGGAGATTGACTAGTTAAGCTTAATGTATCACGGAGTATTGCACCCGTAGAACTCTGTCTTAAGTTAGATCATCTCCGCATGTGTTACGTATCAGATACGGGACGAACCCAAGTGCAACGACCAGGAGACAGATTCACAAAAAAAGGAGTTTTTAATAAATTAAGTGTTGGGGTAGTCCCAACACTGTACAGGAATGGCAACACACAGAATAACACAGGTATTGCCTGGAAGCCCGGGGCGGGCTGCTCCAAGCCGAGCTGGACTGGAGGATCTGGAACTTATCGTTCCAAGCCGGAACTGGACTGGACAGGAACTGGACCGGGAGGTCCACACGGGAATCAGGGTCTGGAACGGAATGTTCCAAACCGGAACTGGACTGGACTGGAACTGGACCGGGCGGTCCACACTGGAATCAGGGTCTGGAACGGAATGTTCCAAACCGGAACTGGACTGGACTGGAACTGGACCGGGAGGTCCACACTGGAATCAGGGTCTGGAACGGAATGTTCCAAACCGGAACTGGACTGGGCTGGAACTGGACCGGGAGGTCCACACAGGAATCCGCGTCTGGAACGGAATGTTCCAAACCGGAACTGGACTTTGAACAGGTAGTGATACGACTCACGCCTGGACTGGACTGGAACTAGCAGGGGAGCGACTCACTACGGCAGGGCTGGAACTGGACCGGAATGACTGCACCGGTACAGGACAAACAAAAACAGAGGGGGATTAGTGCAAGGGAAGGCACGGGAAGGACCGGGAGGTTCTCACGGAGGTGCAGGGCTTGGCAGGTAGGTGAATGATGAAGCACGGCAGGGCAGGGTAGTGTGGCGTAGCTGCGGTAGGTCCGGATGGAGCTGACTGGTCTCCAGAGCTCCCGGAACCGTAACCGAAGACTTTGGTGGCTTCTTCGGCCGGACAGGAACAGCTGGAGGGTAGCCAGGAATAACGCCACCCGCGGAGCCTACGCGAGCAGGAGGTGGAGGTACCGCAACACACACAACGAACACCGGGCTTACGAACACTGCTGCTGAAGAGTGGGAGCTGGGTTAGGTGGAGGAGAAGGGAAACAGGTTAGCTACATTCACAACAGGAAATAACTGGGGAGGTAAACTATCAATCCGTAGTTTCGAGCGGAACCAAATGCTGTAAGGGGAGAATATCCCACAACCAAGCGAGTAGTTCGAAGTAAAAGACCAGATAACACAACGAGCACTAACACCAAGTGACGATAGTTAACGAACTGGCGCCGACTGGCAGCCAGCCGAAAGACTATATAGTGAGGTTAATGACAGAACTAAATAAGGAACAGGTGTGGAAATAAAACGGGAGTGATTGCGAAACACCAGGTGAGGAAATGCATGCAACGAGGGGGAAGGAGTGAAAGGCGGAAGTAAGACAAAACAACCAGACGAACAAGACAGGGAAGGACACGCCTAGTCCGCAGCAGCGGGGAAAACACGGACAAAAGGATCCAACATGACACGGAGGGAAAACAGGAAAACACGGAAAACGAACAGGAAGGGAGCGGAACATTACAGCATGACTTTTATACATGTTGAGAACGGGTGTTGTCAATATTATCTTCTCGGGTCCCTGAGCCTTTGGATAGGCTATACCTTATGAAGTGACCTCTGAGATAAATGCAGACATCTAGTCAGCCGTGAGTGGTGTACATAAACGGCCGTATGTAGCACCCGGTGGAACCGGCGCATCCAGTTCAGAGAACAGGCTCAAGAGTACGAGAGTACTTTAACAAATCAACTATAAATTCTACATTGCAATTATATACTAATAATTAAATTGGAGTCAGATACATACGAGTATAGAATCAGCGTTGGTGGCGGACAGTTAATATAATATACACAGGCTGCCATTTTGGATAAGCTGGGGTCAGCCTGCAGACCAGACTTAGAGCGGGAGGCAAAGTGGTACTATTGTCTCTGACACGTGGTCAATTACTAGCTGATCCCGCAAATTTAAAGAAGCAGTCTCATCCGGTTGTAAGAACAGTAACATTTCAAAACTCTTACCTTTTCCCACAGCAACAGCGGAACATATCACACTTAAACCTTCGCTCCGGGCTATTCCCTCATTGGTCTAGCTGCGCGGGATTTACAGAGGGTATGGAGGCAAGAAGAACAAGAAGAAGAAACAGCAAAATAACCCAAGTTTGGGGCTTTATTGTATGGATGTGTGAAATCAGTACCTGAATTCTGTGTGGTTACATGAGGTCAGAATGTACAGAAGTTAATGTTTTGAAGGGCTGAGAGTCTGTGCTGACTGTGGTTATTTGTGTAGGAAACCCTGAAAAGTGGCAAACTGCTGTAACTTGGCGGATGGCATACCTGCCATCCCAATCCAAACTGGATAATTGTGCATCACAGTAATTCAGGAGAAACTCAACTTTGGACTCATTTGAAATATATTTGCATCCATATCATTACAGAATTTGCAACTTTTGCAAAAGATTAGGGGAATGGATATAGGTGTCCAAAAACATACCAAAACTTATCGAAATCTATGAAAACATATGAAAACCAATGCTACCTATCCATCACAGCCCCGTTCTGGTCATGAAAGGTAATTTATTACCAATCAGTCAGACAAACAATGTATGAGAACATGCATACAATTTACAGGGTCAAATCAATTACTATAACTATCTACTATGTAAGCATACGCCAGCCCATGGATTACTATAAAGGACAACTAGCTGCCATGCCATTCCTTTATGTCACATTAGCTATGCTGGTGCACCCAACATAATGAACACATTGAAGCTACTATATTGTAGTATAAATTCCTAGTAACATTACAGTTCAGCTGTAATAGATTGAATGTTCACCACCATTGTCATTACTTTTGATAAAAATCCAAGTTGCCTCAGGCAGGGACTTTTTACTTTTTTCCACAGACTCCCCATACTTTATCATTGAGCCTTATTCAGGTTTAGCTTAGCTTATAGCTAATAGGTAACTAGCTAACTAGGTATAGACTAAGCTAAACCTGAATAATACTACATGTCCTTTAATTATGAACTTGCTTTCATGCATAAAATAACAGAGACACAGATGCTTATTGATAATGCTCTTCTGATAATACACTCATGACACGCACAGCTCTGACAATCACTCACAACTGTTCAATGACTTATCTTGTATCTCTTTGGAAAGCTTAGCATGTGCTCTTTTTGGATAATGAGGCTGTCAATCAGTGTGGTCATTAGAATATTACAACCACACTCTGATCATCCTAATACAGCTCTGATCAGCTAATTCAGCTGAGCAGTGTTTTATCATATTTATATATTTTTTTTCATTCAAACTTTGGTGGATGCTTAAAAACACACTCAAGTTTGATACCATACATACATTTTAACAATTTTAGGCTTTGTTCCCTGGGGCTTTAAGTCACTGGAGGACTGCCTGCGTATTTCCCTGACATCTGTGATACCTGACAACCCGACAATTGTCTCCGAGGTGAAATGCAACTTTTTCACACTGAGCGACGTGTGAGTGTAGGCTAAAACTAAAATGAAAAACGTTGTTTTGGGTGTTTTAAATCCATGGCTATTTTTCTGATCGTATTTTCTGTTCGTTTTGGCAATAGGCCTGCAGATTCTATATGACACAGGCTTTCCGATTCCCGACAATTAAGAAGCCAACATCACCTTTTTTGCTAGGTCTGCAATAATTAAAGTTTTATTTTGGCAGTCATTGAAATATCGGTATGGCTACTTTTATGGACATGCCCAGCTAACAAAATGATGTCCCCGGGACGTCCCCTGAACATTTTGAAATGTCATCAGGACGTCGCCTTGATGTCTTTTTGTAGGGTTTTCTTAACGTTATGTGGACGTTACAGAGAATGTTCCCAGGACGTTCTAGTAACGTCCCCCAGACATTCATTACATGACGTTATATTGTAACCAGTAACAGACGTTGCAGGAACGTCCCTGAATGTCCCATGAATGTTATGAGCACAACGTCGTATCGTAACTGGATAAGGACGTTGCTTGAACGTCCCCAAAAATAATAATAAAAGGAATAAATTATTTAAATCTCGGTCATGGTTTTCTTTCTCCCTTCACCCTCAACTGGTGGGTTAACCTATTAGACAGCATTAAAAAAGCGGATTTGGAATCACTTAACGAAAAATTGTCATTTTGTTTTTTGAATAATAGGCCTATATTCTTGATAGGGCTGGAGGGATTTTGAGATTATAGTAGGCTATTTGACAGTAGACATTTAGCATATAGGCCTACACTATGCTATAATAAATATACAGTGAGCACCATTGGACAGTGACACATTTTTTGTTATTTTGGTTCTGTATTCTAGCACTTTAAGTTTGACACTGAGGTTTGTACATAGTCGTCGTCCCCCTCCCCATTTTTGAGCATCAAAAAATATTGATGCCAATTACTTTTATTAGATGGCTCTAAGTCATCAAGGGTCTGACGTATCAAACAAGCCTCAAACCATCACTCTGCTGCCAGATATGCAGTGCATATGGATGGATCACTTTAAGGGTTGTTTCTCCTGACAAAGTTTCCTATTGAACCCAGGAGAGTAAGTCAGGACAAGAAACCCTTCAAGTTATCCATCCATATCTACTGCATATCTGGCAGCAGAGTGATGGTTTGAGGCTTGAATGATATGTCAGACCCTTGATGACTTAGAGCCATTTAGCCAACCATGTGTTCCATCCTGTTCCAGTGTAATTTACAGCTAAATCTAGTCCCACCCACCAATTTCCATAGAGATCCATTCAAATGCAGACAGGTTGTAGTATCACTTGTAAGAGTACCAGAAAATAAGACATCAAGAGTCTTTTGATATTGTTGGGTCACAGACATCAGGAAGTCATGGCATGCAAAGGATATGCGACCAAATATTTAAAATGATTACTTTATTCTACATTATGTTAAACTGTCAGTAAAGCTGACAGTCTGCACTTCAACCTCATTGTATCCTTTCAAACTCAATGTGCTAGAGTACAGAACCAAAATAACAAAAGATGTGTCACTGTGCAATGAACTAAGGTGCTCACTGTATATAGGTGTGGAAGGCGTTGGTCTGGGCAGGGGAATCGGACTGATTGAAGCCACGCCTACTGTCAGAGCAGCAATTGCACACAGGTGAGTCCTGTTAATTTGTTAACATATAGCTGCTCTGATCTCTCAGTAGGTGCCTGGAACATGAAGTAGGGAGATCCCCGAATTCCTCCAGTACGCCAGAGAGAAAACTGGAGGCCCAAAGGCGATTGTTTATGTTTATTATTATTATTATTTTCTGTTATTTTGTTTTGCCTTTACCCGAACCCATGAGGGCGACGGTGAAGAGGTTTTTGGTTTGTTATTTTATTATTTCCTTCAGGCGTGGGTCTCACAATAAAAGTTCTGGGAGACCAACTCTCGCTCCGTTTCCCTGCGTCTTGCTGTTTTACCCGAGGACATTGTCATCCACGTGTAAAAATAGGCTAACATATTTTTGATCATTCTTTTTTCTCAATAGGTTACTGTACAAATAGAGGCTATTTGCGGGCCAAAAACTATTTTTAACGGGCCACTTTTGGCCCGTGGGCCGCCAGTTGCTGATCCCTGCCATACACCACATATACAGTACGTAGTATATTATGTATAAGTTTATGATGGGTGGATGACTTTCCCACAGGATATATGCACTCATTACTCAACAGGCCTGTAGGCCTGTGCTGACACTTCAGGTAACCTCTTGTAGGAAAAAAGCCAACTTCAGTGTTTCTTCACTGTTTTTTTGTTTGTTTTGTTTGTTTTACAATGAGGTATGTTTACTTTTTACTGCACAGTTGCATTTGTGTCTATTAACTCAAATCATCAAATCAATATTTATTTATATAGTGCATTTCACAACTAGTTGTCACAATACGCTTCACAGAAAAACCCAGCCTAAACCCTCACAAGAGAAAGCCAAAGGCAAACAGTGGCAAGGAAAAACTCCTTGGTGTAAAACTAGGAAGAAACCTTGGGAGGAACCAGACTCAAGGGGGGAACCCATCCTCCTCTGGTCAGCTCAGGGTCTTGGTCTTAATGACCAGTATGGTCAAAGCAGCCAATGCCCATGTTAATAGAATTAGCAGCAGCTAGATGACAGTCCAGATGTAGCGGCAATGATGGCAGCGGGAGCAATGGGCAGTGGTGGTGAGTAGGGGAGGGGCAAGCGGCAATGGAGAGGAAGCCGGACAGCAGCAGTGAGGGAGTCCAGTTGACAGCAACTCTTGAGATGCATAAGCCTCGCCGGCAGAATGTAGAAAAAAAAGAGAAAACAGTGAGGGAAAGTGTAATAGAGCAGCAGGAGCACCAACTGGGGGGGGGGGGGGGGGGGGGGGGGGGGGGGGGGGGGGGGGGGTTGGACATGTGCCCCCCCGCCAGGAGTAATCTATAGCTGCATAGCTATGAAGACAGAGTGTGAAAACCAATCCAGTCATGAGAGGGAAAACAATCCTACCCACCTATCAAGAGCCAGCCCAGGAAGATGGGGTCACAGCTGTTGACAGGTGACAGTAAGGAAAGGATGCCACCCCCACATTACTCTATGGCTAAAGGCTTCTCTGTCTCCAGACTTCAATTCTTTATAAACCTGATCATAGAGGTGCGTTTTTAATCTAGAATTAAATATTGAGACTATGTCGGATTCCCTTATAAATTTTGGTAGGGTGTTCCACAGTAGTGGCGCTCTGTAGGAGAAAGCTCTACCACCCATCAAGTTTTTAGATATTCTAGGGACTAAGTAGCCTGCATCTTGGGAACGAAGCGATCTTTTCGGCTTATATGGTTAAAGCAGATTACATATATACACTGGCGCAAGTCCATTTAAAGCTTTAAAGGTCAGAAGCAAAACCTTAAAGTCTGTCCTATACTTAATTGGTAGCCAATGAAATGATTCTAGCACTGGGTAATATGCTCATACTTCTTAGTTCTAGTCAAAATGCGAGTGCCTGCGGTCTGCACAAGCTGGAGATTATTTAGCAAGGATTTAGGGGGCACCCAGATAGCAGGGCATTACAGTAATCCCCTTCTGATAGGAAGTGCCTAATTCCTTAACTGAAAGAAAGCTACTCTAGATGTTTTTTATGTGCGCGCTTAAGGTTAGATCTAGGTCTATAGTAACACCTAGGTCTTTCACAGCTGAATTTGGAACAACTAAACAACCATTAAAATTGAAAGTAGATTACTACCCTTTGTTTTTTTGGACCGAAAACGAGCATTTCAGTCTTCTCTGAGTTCAGGAACAGGAAATTAGAAAGCATCCAAGCTTTAATATCTGCAATACAAGCCTCTAATCGAGAAAGTGGTAGTGCCTCGCCAGGTTTCATGGAAATGTATATATGTGTATTGTCCGCATAGCAGTGAAAATCTACCCCATGTGCCAGAATAATATCACCAATGGGTAGCATATATAATGAAAAGAGTACTGGACCTAGCATTGATCCTTGTGGAATACCATATTTCATTACTGAGTAACTGGATACTTCTTCATTTAATTTAACAAATTGCTTTCTATTGTATAAGTATGATCTGAACCATGAAAGTGCTTGACCATTAAGTCCAACACAGCCCTGGAGTCTGTTCAGTAGAATCTCATGATCTATTGTATCAAAAGCTGCACTTAGGTCAAGGAGTACAAGAACAGACACAGAGTTTTGGTCAGCTGATAATATTAAATCGTTGATAACTTTAACAAGTGCCCTTTCAGTGCTATGGTAGGGTCTAAATCCTGACTGGAATATTTCATGGATATGCTTTGAGCTAAGGTATGCACCAAGTTGCTTCGCAACAGCTTTCTCAAATATTTTTGATAGAAATGGAAGATTTGAAATGGGACTATAGTTTTCCAGTTTGTCAGGTTCGAGGTTTGGTTTCTTCAGTAATGGCTTAATAACATTTTTAGTACTCTGGTAGATATCCTGCTACTAAGGATGTGTTAATGATTTTTAACATATGCTGGCCTAATGCGGGGAAATGTTCTTTAACCAATTTTGTCGGGATTGGGTCGAGTAGACAGGTAGTCGGTTTTGAGGACATAACCAGTTTAGACAGCTCCTCCATGTCAGTTGGTGTAAAACAGTTTAGTACCACTGTTGATACATCTTCCTCTGCTGACTAAGATCTCGGCTGTTCATTGATTATGGGAGGAGTGATGCCTAGATGAGGAGGCAATTTGGAGATCTGGTCTCTAATAGCTTCAATCTTCTGATTGAAAAAAATCATGAAGTCATTCCTGCTGTAAACGAAGGGGTAAGTTCTGATGATGTTTTTTTAGTCAAATTGTCCACAGTGCTAAACAAAAACTTTGGGTTGCATTTATTTTGTTCAATTAATTTAGAGAAAAAGGCAGATCTAGCGGATGCAAGAGCTTGCTTGTACTGAAAGAGGCTATCTTTCCATGCAAGATGAAATACTTCTAGTTTAGTTGACTGCCATTTTCGCTCCAGTTTTCTTGTGGACTGCTTCAGGGCACGGGTAGTGTCATTGTACCAGGGAGTTTCCGACAAAACTTTCTCCTTTTTTGAGGGGCAACCATATCAAGGGTGCTTCTGAGAGTTAAACTTAACTGGTTAGTCAATTCATCCAGCGATAATTCAGTGGTATTTTTTGCTTGAAAGGAATGATTCCGGAAGCATCTTTATAAACTTTGGAATGACGTCAGAGTTTAACGACCGGCTGTAATAATGTCTTGGCTCTGATATAAAAGTGGTGGTTGCCTCGATTTCAAAAGTAATAAGGAAATGATTAGATAATACAGGGTTATAATAGTAAGATTCATAACATTGATACCATAGGTAGCCTATAGAAATTAGTATTTATTATATTGAGACTGTCTGCCCCACGCATATATGCCAAACGTAAAGCAAACCGTGGTATCAACGCGGATAATCTTATTACTCTCAAATTAAAACATGTTGCTGCTAGCAGCTGTTGTGAATCACTCCTAAAAATTGGACTACTAAATATTATATCTCTTGCTCCTAAAGCACTTCTTGTAAACGAATTGATCACAGATCATAATCTCAAGGTACTGTGTCTGACTGAAACTTGGCTAAGACCTGGTGAATATGTCGCACTTAATGAAGCGCCTCCTGTAGGTTTTTTAAGTACTCAGGTATCGCGCCAGTCAGGAAGAGGGGGTGGTGTTGCAGCGATCTATCAGTCCACCTTAAGCTTAACCCCTAAGTGTGGAGATACGTTCTCATCTTTTGAAGTTCTTTCTATGGATTGTGTACAGCATGACTTAGCTAAAATAAGGGGTAACATGCAGTCCTTTTTCCTAGTGTCTGTTTACAGACCACCTGGGCCCTATTCGGATTTTCTAATAGAATTCGCTGAGTTTTTGTCTTGCCTTGCTATTTCGGCAGACAAGGTTGTGATTGTTGGTGATTTTAACATACATGTGGATAAACCGGGTGATCCCCTAGGAACAGCCTTTGCCTCTATTATTGACTCTGTTGGTTTCAAACAAAATGTCTGTGGACCCACTCATTACCATAGCCACACCCTAGACTTAGTGTTATCCTATGGTATCAATGTTATGAATCTTACTATTGCACCCTGTATTATCTGATCATTTCCTTATTACTTTTGAAATCGAGTCAACGGCCACTTCTATATCAGAGCCAAGACACTATTACAGCCGGTCGTTAAACTCTGACGTCATTCCAAAGTTTATAGATATGCTTCCAGAATCATTCCTTTCAAACAAAGAAAATACCACTGAAGTATCGCTGGACGAACTGACTAACAAGTTAAGTTTTACTCTCAGAAGCACCCTTGATACGGTTGCCCCTCTAAAAAGAAAGTTTTGTCGGAAAAACCGTACTCCCTGGCAGTGGCGTCACTAGACCCCAGTAAAGCTTTGCTGTGCCCCAGTAAAATGATTAAGTAAAATATAATCTCTCGACAGATTATGCATTAATATAAAAAAAAATCCAGGTTTAAAAATTCGTCCAAATTTTTTTTTTATCGATTGATTACGAGATTGAGTCAAATATAGATAGATCCGTTTGCGTTCTGCTCTTGACTGGTATCGTATACATCAGCTGATTAGGACCGCACGCACGGCATGGAGTGTGACTAGCGCAACAGCAGCGCACCACTCCTCCCCCCTCCCTCAATTCAGGCTTGCCGCCATCCAGCAGTAACAAGGACGAGTGGGAGAAAAATGGAGTGAGCAACGTTAGAAGAAGGCAGGTTAGTTGAAATCCAACATATTGTTAGTTAGTTATTAGTTATAGTAAGTTATGAAGAACGAGGATTTAGGAGGTTAAAGTTAAAGCAAATAACGTTATCTAGCTGAATTGTCTACAGCTAAATTAAGCTAACCTTAGCTAACGTTAGTTAAGATAGCGAATGTTAGCTAGCTAGCTTGCTAAATTGTCAGTTAGCTACTACTGGCATTGGCAGTTTGCAACAACTTAGCTACGACGGCGACTCTTAAGCCGCCTTTCCACTGAATACGACTACGCAAGCAGACAGTCGGATTGCGCCCCCTAGTGTTCGTTGTACCACATTATTGAATAGGTCGTACTCAGTCAGTCATTCTGTCGCAAACTGATTTTGGCGGTCTCCAAGCACCCTGTCCTGTATAATCTTACCCTAGAGGGGTACAGGGACATAAATAAAAAAACTCAATCATGGAAAAAGGTCAGCGAGACTGTTGACTTGCCAGGTTAGTTTTGGGAGAATTATTTTTTAAAAACACGTTAGTATTTTGACATAACGTTATGTGAACAAGCTAACGTTAACTGACGCGTGTTAAAAGTTAACCAGTCACATTAACTATCTAGCTAGCCCTGGTGTGATCATGGTGCACGAATGAATGAATGACAGAATTTGGGAGGCAAAATTTTAATATAAAAACCGTTACAAAAACAAACGTAGGCAATACACAATGCAGGGGAAATGCAGAGAAATGTTCTCGCTAAAGGACTAGCTTAGCTATTGTTATATCTAGCCCTAGCTTGAAATAGGCTATATAACAGCGAATGTTTTTTTAAATATAAAATAACACACATGCTACACACAAAATCGATTACAATATCATTATTTATTAACCCAAATGCTCATCAAAATCAATCAGTCAACCAATCAATCTCATTATCTTTTGTAGCCTAGCCTACTTGTTTCTTTCGTTGTTGCAGGTAGCATCGATCGTCATTTCCTGTCGGGTGTCGGAGTATATTTTGTTGGACAAGTTGAAAATGTTCAACGTATCCGTAGCCTCGGTCGGACAGAAAATCCCCGCAGCGCAGTCCACCGGAGCTCCTCGCATCCGATACATGACTGGCCATAGAAAATGAATGACTTCCGGTACGTTCTTATACGTATGTCGTATATAGTGGAAAGGCGGCTTTAATACTGCAATAAGAGTCGCCGTCGCAGCTAACAACAACTAGCTAACTTAGCTACTTTAGCTAGCAAACGGGATAATTCCTGCTGCACAACATATTTAACGTTAGTCATAAATTGGCAGTTTATTAGTCCAAATGGTTACAAGCAGTCACAACATTCTGTTCTTTTCCAGATATGGACATACGAAGATTTTTTTCTGGAGGAGGTAACGTTAGACAGAACAAGTGAGGGAAGGTAATGCAGATAACGTTAGCTACCCATCAACATATTACCGATGTTTGTTTGACTGTAACAGTTAGATTTGCTTAACAACCTTAACGTTATTGTAGACAGGCAGTCAAGCGAGTTAATTACAGTAATTTTATGTTCAAATAAACATGGTACATGGTCATAGGCGCAGAGTATGGGGGGCAACGGGTCTTTTGCCCCCCCAATCTATATTTTGGAGGGGCATTGCCCCCTCAATTTTCAGTAATTTCAATATAAAACCCCCAGCGGCATGGCCATTATTAACCAACTATATAGACTTCATCATCATCTCGACTGTCCGCCGAGTGCGCTACCTGGGAAAAGAATGGCTTAAACGGAATGGTGCTTTTCTTAAACGCTCAGTCACGGCCTTTAAGTGAAACACAAAGGTTTCTGGCATAGCAGGATAAAATGTATGCGTGTGCCAAATGTTCTCATTTGTGCGACACGTTATAAACACGTTATATATTCCCCCAGGGAAAAATAAAGTTGATTCTATTTTATTCTTATAGAGCTCGGGAAGCGCTTGGGTGGTTGCTATGGCAACCGCAACGGCCGCCATGTTGGGAGTATGATATAGCGTTAGCCAAGTATAGTCTATATAATGTAGTACTAACTAGCTAGTTTTTTAACATAACGTTATGTATTAATTTGAAGGTTGTTGTTGATCAGTCCTGTCGAAAATGAATGGAGTAGAGAACTAAACAGCAAACATTTCCTAACGTAACGTCAGCTTCACGTTTTATTTTCTGACTCACGTTTTTGACTTGAGCAAGATTAGCCTGTTTAGACAAATATGACAAAAAGACATCATTCAGTTGAGCCAATGTCACTGATGATTTAGGTCTGTTCATTCAAAACAATATCTTATATGAATGGACATTATGCTAAGTAGTCTAACATTGTGTTAAGTAGTCTAACATTGTGTTATTGTTGTGCTTTTTATCTAACGTTATTCTGGAGCATAAAGTGTTTTCTGTAAAATGTCATTCTCATTATACACCCCTTCAATGACTCAGAAATGGTTTTATATGTTATGGATTAATGAAATGGCAACTGATAATATATTTATCTATTACAGCGATGGATGGACATTATGCTTGTGTCCAGAATAGCTATTTTATCTATTCCTGACATAAGCATAAAGCGTTTGCTGTAAGATGATGTTATTGCAAGCCCTTTAATTACTCAGAAATGGTTTTATATGATATGTTATGGATTAATGAAATGGTAAATGATTACATATTTATGTATTGCAGCAAAGGATGGACATTTAGCCATCTGATACAGTCCCTGAAGAGAAGGAAGGTGCTGAGGGTCATTGCAGAGCACGACACGGAGGACCATCAGGGCATGCATGCACTTACTGTTATCTTCTTGATTTTTGAATATATTGAAGGTATTTATGCTTGACCATAGATTTGTCTGCTGTATCTGTACTAATACATTAATGATTTTACTGTAAATAAATCCAATGCATTAATTTTACGGGTATCTAAACTGATATTTGCCATGGGTTGTATCTTGTTTTTAATTTGTTTTACAATGTTATCCATTTACTTAGTTCATCCATTCACTATGTTATACATTTTTTATAAATACAGTGTGTGTTTCATTGAACACATAAATTGTATATTTCAGTGTATGTGTCTTTCAATTTTGCATTATATCAACAGATTCTCAACAGTGACCCATTAGAAGTATGGATAAGTGGTAATGTCAAATGTCAATGAACCTAACATTCTACTAAAAAATGTTTTTTGCCTTTTCCCATACATCACTAAGATGTTATAACTTTTGAGCAGTAAATGATAAATCTGTTCTGATTTCTACTCTATATCACTTACAAAACAGTGAAGATACCACACAGTTTGTCTCCCTCGATCTTGAACATGAAGGGCCCTATCTTGGCGCCTAGTCTAAGCGCATGGCGTAAAGTCCATTTTGGGTGTGTCCAAGTCCACTTTTGCTATTTTAACGGCGTGTTTTTTTGGCGCTAAGCACGGCGCAAGGTGCAACTGGGCTGAACCTAGTCGCTTCATTAATTATAGGTGTGTCTTGGGCGTGACATACAATAAACCAATCAAAATGTCATATCCCATTCCCTTTAAAAGCCTGCTTTTCCACCTTGGCGGATTGCTTGATGGCGAAACAGACATGCTCGTGCGTGTTTAGTGTGATCAAGGAATTGGCTAAATGGAGTATGATCAATATTATTCGGACTAACCATTAGCCTATGAGTTCCCGGTAATTCCAGACAGGGCTGTTATTTTACAAAATATATGCGGTTAAATTTTGTTAAAAGGACCTGCAACAGCTGAGAATAAGCTATCAATGGCTTCAGTCTCACCTTAGAAAACGCCAAATTAGCCTGCTTGTTCAGCGAATTTCGTTTGATTATGCAATGAAAGTGTCAAACATCAATTCCAAGAGGCTGTTCTCATGGAGTTCTCGAAGTTCAAGCTTCATCCAAAGTTCATTAGGCTACCTGCATAGTAGGCTAATATTGATTAATAACATACATACCGTTATTTTGCCTTAATGATGACACTAAATAGCCTACAATAAAGCTGTCAGGTTCGCAACCCATATGTTCACGCATATTTCCCCTTGTTTAATAATGTCCTGTTTATGGAAATGTGACCAACCTGTTTTCCTCGTAGCGTAATCCTTTAAAACAATCCACTTTCCCAGGAAGACCATGAAACGTGCGACTTACAGCTGGGGAAACAGAGAACGTGCAGCACACGTGCAGAGAATGGCATTAAAATTTATTGTGAATGAATTGTGTAACATGCTGCAAATTTGTTTTAGTTTCTAATTAGACGCTTAGTTCTCTTTAAAATCGTTTTGTTCAGTTATGGAATAACGGGTGAAATCAGCTGGGTTTTAAACGGTGAGAGTATGGAAACCTGGTCACTGTAATTTTAAAAATATGAAGGACGAAGAATAGCTAAGGTTACATGGTGACATCTCCGTTTTTTAACCATAGGCTATCGAAAAAAACCTTATGCACAGCAAATCCGCTGTAGCCTAGGCTATTTGAAAAACAATAAATGCAATATTCACTGGACAAGGTTTTGAACTTTTTTCAGTCACAAACCATTCTATTTACTTACAGGCTGTATTCATAGATAAACAGAGCTGTATTGTAATAACATCTGAAGCGCATTTTCAGAACTTAAATGTCCGTCTATTGCCGTGCGTGAGTTTTCCATTGAATGACAATTCACGCATTAGGTGTAAATGACAATTCGCGCATTAGGCTTGATATAGGTGTTATCAGCTGCTTTTTAATGGATAGCCATTGTCCCGTACCATCGCACATCGCCTGGATGTTGATGGAGTGGGTTGAAAGCAATTTAATGTGCATGGCATTCCCCTTCGCTGAGGGAAAGGTAGGCTATGGACCCTTTTATTATTATGTCTTTTTTGATATAAGCTACACAATAATACTATTTCACATTGTAATCTTGATATTTTAATCATGCTTGTGCGCGCCCCTGTGTGTAACAGACAGGAGGGTACGCACATTGTGCACACGCCTTTGTAGACGCACTTATATGCGCCGTTAAAATAACATGTATACAACTGCGACATGACTTTAGACCAGGTTAGTGGTGGTTCTAGCGCAAGCGCTTTCTGCTGGCTCAAGATAGCAATACGCCAAAAAAAATCCTGGCCACTCCTCATCTTAAGACCAACACGCCCAAACGGCGCAAGAGTACATGCTAGTTAAACGGCGTGAGCGTTAGGCGTTATAATGAACCTACCGCCGGGTGTAAGATAGCAAAGACACTTGCGTTTGGGTTAGCGCCGCTTTGCGCCGGGTGTAAGATAGGGCCCGAAATGTTTAAAAACCTAGGTTTCTCATGGAGAATAGCCATTTAGAAAGTTTTTTTATTATTATTTATTTTGTGATTTGTTTTAATAATTGATGATATTGTGTTAAAGTAAGCATATTATTGTATATAAATGGAAAGCTCCAGTTATCCTGTTTAAAATGGTATATTATCTTTAGGGGTGTAACATTCCAATTCTATATGACTCACACAATGGTGAAGATATCATACGCTGTAACTTTCCCCCTATCTTGAACATGAAATGGGTAAAATAGTAGGTTTCTCATTAGAAAATAGCCATTTAGAATGTTTTATAAATTTAGTTGGTAAATGTATTTCCATAATTGATGATATTGC
This sequence comes from Synaphobranchus kaupii, assembly GCA_029718625.1. Lineage (NCBI taxonomy): Eukaryota > Metazoa > Chordata > Actinopteri > Anguilliformes > Synaphobranchidae > Synaphobranchus > Synaphobranchus kaupii. The sequence goes on along the minus strand of CM056382.1, from coordinate 31,108,709 downwards.
CATCAAGTAATCCTATTATTTTTTATATCAATTGAAAGCCCCAGTTATCCTGTTTACAATGGTATATCAAGTTTAGGTATCTGATGTAATATGATCACACTACAAACATTTTTGCAACGAACATTAAGAAATAAAATGGAATAGAATGTTGACCCAATATTCGCTTAAGCTGGAAAGGGTTAATATAGGAATAGATAGATAATGTTATATACGGTTTTTGGTGAATTTATACAGTTTTGTCCTATGCAAGTTGTTTCCATCACGTCTCTGGTGTCTGTGTAGCCTACTTAACGTAGCCTACTACTGCGGTAGATGAGTAACTGTTGGACCCAGCCATTCGTGAACTGTTCGTGCGCTTCCGAGGTACCGGCTGCTGAAGGCATTCTCTGCCCGCCTCCCGTCGTAGGCTGAGATGCGTCCCTATCCCTGACTGCCCCCTGCATCCAAAAGCATGTTTTACACACAATCTTGTTGATTTACCTGAAAATGTTGTAGCGATCCGTCAGAATCAATACACACACAGTTAACGTTACAGATCTGCGAATAAACGGTTTATTTAACGCGTTTGTTTACTAAAGAAACCCGCTCTTTTTAAGGGAAACGGGAAGAAGATTAGTGAATTACTTGACTGAGAAACGGGTCCAGAGGGAGAGTATACTCCCAACTTGGCGGCTGGTCTAGAATGCAACGCTTGTGACGTCAGCTTTCCGAACTCTATGTCGTGTCTTTTTTCTTCTTAGAATCATTCTCTCAGAGACAGGAGCTTGCCATTTTTGAACAACTTTATTAGTGATTAACAAAGTCGGGTGAGTTCATGAAGTCACACTCTTTCAGCCTTTTTCCACAGGTTTTATACAATTTGAACATGTCTAGGCCCTCCTATTCTAGAATGTCCGATGGCCAATCACCTACTGCATATATTGAGACCTCCTTAATATATGCCTGACTTCAGCTTTTTTAATTTATCAATATTACAAATGTCTATATTATTGATGTGCACCTCTGGTTGTTATTTTCTGAGTATTGTCTTAGTCCTATGACTAACTGCTTACTTAAGGAATTTCCCTGACCTTCTGTCACACAGATCATCACATGTTGTTGTTCTCTCAGTTTTATCTCCAACTGGCCACCAAGACACTCTCTTGACCTTTAATCCTACAGGTCCACGTTCTCTCCTTCAGACACACATTCATATAAACCTGCTTATACACCAATTCCCTATATATATATATATTATATATACTCATTACAGAGTCCCACACTATTTTAACAGAAATTATTCTATATCTATTGAAGTGACGTCACAAAAGAAAGGTAATAATGATACATAATAACATGCTTCGATGCTATTTTTGGAACACGTCACAGTACCGTGAAGGGGTATCTGCTATAAATTAAATGAATTTGACAGCGTTTTGGAGAAGTTAGGAGATCAGAGATAAATCAGAAGAAAGAAGAACGACAAACGACAAACGAAGAAACTATCTACGTATCTATTTTCCCTTTGAAAGTAAGTAGCCTATTTAACTGTGTAGTTGGGAGAGGAAATCGTAGGCTAGAAAAACCGTTAATAAGTTAATTATTATAATAATAATGTTATATTTTCTCATTTCACAGCATTGCCAGGAAGTCAGGAAGGCATATTCACCTGCTCATGGAGGATTTGGAGGGAAATAAGGTATGTTGTAGCATGTGTGCTAAGGTTGGAAAGTACTATAAAATAAGTATTAGTGATACATTTGCAGCTTTGCCAAAGGCTACAATTATGCCAACAGATTTGAGAGCCTCAAAACTCCTTGATGCACAGCAAAAGCAGTTTGACTGGTTTTCAAATGAATAAAAATACATCAGGTTTGAACTCCGTTAGTAGAACAAAGTGGAAAGAAATTCCACACTGATCAGGAAAATCCTCATCCTCATTATGTATTCTTATGTTTGTAGGAGGGGCCATGCAGGGATGGGGCACAGAAGACCCCACAGGTGTCAGAGGAGTGATCGCAGCCATGTTTTCCAGAGGGGAGGGGTGTTTGGCGCAGCCCCAGGTACAGGAGGAGGAGGAGAGAGGTAAAGGGAGAGAGGAAGAGGAGGTGGGGAATGAGAAAGCGGAGGAGGGAGGAGAGGAAGGAGTGGAACGGAGAAAGGAGGAGAGAGAGTGGAGGAAGAGGAAAAAGGAGAGGTGAATGAGAAGAACGAGGAGGAGAAAGACAGTGGGAAGGGACGGAAGAAGGGGCCGAGTGTTTGGAAAATGATGAAGGTGAAGTGGCAGAGGAAGAGGAGGGAGGAGGAAGGAGGGAGAAAGGAGGAGGGGAAAAGGGACAAGGAGGACCCAGGGGAAGGGACGAGTGGGTCGGAGCCGGAGGGAAGGAAGCAGATGAGGTTAGGGTTAGTGTGAAGGAGAAGAAGACAAAGACTATGAAAGGGCTTTGGAGCAGTTTGAAAAGGAGGTGGCAGGGGAGACGGACAGAGGAGGTGCAGGAAGGAGAGAAAGAGAAAATAGTGGCAGCGCTGGTGCGGACAAGGACTGCGCACGTCGTGGACCTGAACATCGTGTTTGGGCCACACGATAAAGTTATGCAGTACCTTGGAAGACCAGCGCAAACACAGGACACAGGAAGAGAAAAGAAGGGTGGAAAATGAGAGAGAAAAAGAAAGGAGGAATGGGAAATGAAAAGATAGAGAGAAAGGAGGGATGGAAAATGAAGAAAGAGAAAGCATGGATGGAAATGGAGAGAGAAAGCAGGGATGGGAAGAAGAAAGAGAAAGGAGAGATGGAAATGAAGAAAGAGAAAGGAGGGATGGAAAATGAAGAGAGAGAAAGCAGGGATGGAAATGAAGCGAGAGAAAGGAGGGATGGAAATGAAGAAAGAGAAAGAAGGGATGGAAATGAAGAAAGAGAAAGGAGGGATGGAAAATGAAGAAAGAAAAAGGAGGAGGGATGGAAATGAAGAGAGAGAAAGGAGGGATGGAAATGAAGAAAGAGAAAGGAGAGATGTAAATGAAGAAAGAGAAAGCAGGGATGGAAATGAAGAGAGAGAAAGCAGGGATGGAAATGAAGAAAGAGAAAGGAGGGATGGAAAATGAAGAAAGAGAAAGGAGGGATGGAAATGAAGAGAGAGAAAGGAGGGATGGAAATGAAGAAAGAGAAAGGAGGGATGGAAAATGAAGAGAGAGAAAGCAGGGATGGAAATGAAGAGAGAGAAAGGAGGGATGGAAATGAAGAAAGAGAAAGGAGGGATGGAAATGAAGTCAAGAACAGTGATGAACATTCAAGAACAGTCATGAACAGTCAAGGTGGAGTCTGAAGAGGTGTGCAGGCAGTGTTTGATCAGAACGTAGAGGAGTGAACAGTTAATTCCACCACTGGGGAGCTAGGATGGAGAAGCTCCGCAGTCCGGACGAGCAGAGCGAAGTGGTCGAGCTGGAGTTTAGTGTTGTATTATGTCTTGCAGGTAGGAAGGGCTTGTCCTTTCGGCTGCAGTGTAGGCCAGGGTCAGAACTTTGAACCTGATCCTGGCGGCGACCGGCAGCCAGTGGACTGACCTCAGCAGGGGGGTGATGTGTGAAAACTTTGGGAGGAGTAATCCAGGTGTGAGATAACCATGGTCTGGACGAGAAGCTGGGTCGAGTAGGTGGTCAGGTATGGTCGAATCCTCCTGATGTTGTACAGGAGGAACCTGCAGGACCGTGCTGTTGCCCTTATGTGCTCCATGAAGTCCAGTTGGAGCGCCCCCAGCACCGGAGTAGCAGCACTGAAGTAGCAGTACCGGATAAGAAAATCGAACATGCTGTGTTAATAAAAGCTAGCTAGAATTCATTGATTCACATTTTTATAGTTATTCTATAACATTATTGTTAGCATTGCCATTGTTAATATTTGGAAATAGAATAATTTGTGTAGACCCCGGGGTATGTAGATAGTATTAGTTACATGAGGTCAGAAGGTACAGAAGTTACTGTTTTTAAGGGCTGAGAGTCTGTGGTCATTGCAGTTATTTCTGTAGGAAAACCTGAAAAGTGGCAAACTCTCTGTGCTGTATAGGTATGGGGTATGCAAAGGCCAAGGGGTGACATTACACTGAAACATGTAGCATAGGTTAATGTTTTCATAATTTACATTTTAAAGCTCACATTTCTGCCATTTCCTGTGATTTTTAATGCTAACTGCAATGGTATCTACATTATTATGCAAGTGCCAGTGCGAATGCGAATGGCACAAACTGTGACAATTGTGAGTGTCAATGCTAATGCGGATGAGATTTTAATGTTATTGACCAATTAAAACACACAGTGTAAGGCAGTCCCAGACGACATGATCTTTTCAAAAAATGTCAATAGGTATATTACTATACATCTCAAAGTCAGCTAATAAACTCAGTCTTGAAAGGACTCAGGATTGTAAAAGAGGTCAATTTTCATTGTGTAAGGCATCAGTTTTCAATGTTATTATTGCTTACTGTTTGAGCTAGACTGCTTGCGTTATGACCCTTTTCTCAGTTGGTAGGCTGGGGTGTTGGTCCCATGATCACATGAAGCAATGAGGTGGTTCGCAACTCCCAACAAAAAAGAACTACTACTTGTACAATTACAATTATTTATTGTGCTGAACAATGTTTACATTGCCTTCCGGTTTAATGCAGATTTTGTTTGACGTGTGAGTGGAACGAGTCGATCACATGTAAGAAGGACTCGAAAATATTAACATACCTCTACTTTCACCATGTCTTCTTTTTATTGATATCGCTAATTTTCTTTGAGAGAAAACGCCACACCAGAGACAAGTTGTCTTCAACAGCCTCCCTTTCCTCTCCTTTGAAGTCTGTCCTTGAGGCACTCTGGTTAAAAGTAACAAAATTCAAAACACAAAAATGTTTTAAACAGTTTCAATATACAGCATGAGTTATGAGTTAGATATGTCAATTTTAAAATTTTGCAGAGCTGCATTTTTGACCCTGTCGCACTCCTGTCTTTTAGTGTCAGGGAGCCCCAGATGGCTACAGCCAACAATCTGCTAAATATTTAACTTGAGTCCAATCGTGAACCTTTTAAGAAAATTAATTTTAATGCAATTAGTTTCTCTACCTTTCCTAGAGACATACCATTTATTCAAATCCACAGATTTACAAATAAATTTATGAATGGATTGATTAGATGAAGCAATTTAAGGGACATTTGCTGGAAGATGTAAGCTGCCTTTGTAACAGGGTCATTCCATGTCATTTCCCACGCCATGACACCCAAAATCTCAGATTGTTATAAACCCTTTTTACTCATCTTTACCAGTGGTGCCAATAATAGTGGGGGGCACTGTATGTCTTTATAAGACTGCCTAATGAAATGACAACTCAAATGAGCATGCAATAATCCCTACTTCTGATTAATTTAAACTACAGATCCAAATTGTTTTCTGCAAATTTCCTATGAAATCCAAAAATTATTAAAATCCATGTAGGGTAAAGATAACATAACAATGTGTTTATCATAAAACCGTTCTTTAGCATATCAAACTGATATGTACAATTTTGAAGTGGCTGAAAATCCAAAAATGTTCATGATCAGATACATGAGTGTATTGTATTTAATTATGGCACAAATAACCCTCCATATGTAATGACCTGAGGTCGACATGATAATAGCAATACAAGTATACTGTACCATTTATTTTGCACCCTGAGCTCTCTTTCATCATCCTCACTTTACATTGGAGGTAGCCATAGATATTCTGGAGGCTTCCAGTTCCTAGATAATCTTTTGGGTAAAATAAAATCAAATTGTATTTTTAGGGGAATTATGAGGAAAGTTAGTGAAAATATCAAGGAAATGAGGCTGAGAAATCACCCACCCAAAACAGCATAGCATACAAAGACAATGTCTATCATTTTATCAAATTGTGTAGCATCCAATTAAAATTTTTATACAAACCCCAACTGTTGGGACAGTATGTAAAAGGCACATAAAAGCAGAAAGCAGTGATTTGTAAATTCTCTTTTGCATATATTTAATTGAAAACAGTACAAAGAAAAGATATTTCATGTTTTACCTTATCAACTTTATTGATTTTTGTAAATATACGCCAATTCCAAATGTGATGCCTGCAACACGTTCCAAAAAGGTTGGGACAGGGGCAAAAAAAAGACTGAGAAGTTAGAAAAACACCTGTTTGGAACATTCCACAGGTAAACATGTGATGCTATCATGACTGGGTATAAAAGGATATCAAAAGACACTTGATAACTTATTTTCAGGTACTCTTACAAGCGATACTATAACCTCGCTGAGCCTCAAACCATCACTCTGCTGCCAGATATGCAGTAGATATGGATGGGTCACTTTAAGGGTTGTTTCTCCTGACTCATTTTCCTATTGAACTCTATGGAAAAATATGTCAGGAGAAACAACCCTTCAAGTGATCCATCCATGTCTACTGCATATCCGGCAGCAGAGTGATGGTTTGAGGCTCGTTTGATACCTCAGACCCTTGATGACTTAGCCATTTCGCCAACCATGGGTCCCATACTATTCCCGTGTAATTTACAGCTTAATCTCGTTCCACCCCATAGAGATCCATTCAAATGCACGTGGAATGTGTTGGAACTTGTTGCATTCATCAAATTCGCAATTAAGGTATATTTACAAAAATCAATAAAGCTAAAACATTGAATATATTTCCTTTGTACTGTTTTCAATTAAATATATATATATCAAAGAGAATTTACAAATCATTGCTTTCTGCTTTCATGTGCCTTTTACATACAAACTTTTTTGGAATTGGGGTTTGTATATAGCCTAATTCATGGTTAACCAAAAATACATGATAAAGTCATTGCTACATCTTACCTGCCAGCCTTAAAATTTATTATTTGTAGTGTAGAAAAACAATATGCCTCAGTGGATTATGAGATGTTTCTTCTTGTCAAAGTTTTTCTTTCAGGTTTAAAATTATTGATGTATGATATGAAGTTCAACCTTCTGGTAACATTGTCACAACGTTGTTGGAATGCAGAAAACGTTGTGACAATGTTATGTGTTTTCTGGGTCTCTGCCTTGTCCCTCCCACTCAGTCTCCAGCGTTATTTGGAGCCACCGTTTTATCAGTTTTTCGAACTCCCCATCTGTGGCCTTGGCTGGTTCTTCCTGACTGCGGCGAGAGAGATTATTATACAACATTCCTCTATGACCATTACCATAACACACGTGTAAATTGTATTCAAATCAATTGTGTTATTCTACGTTAAAACTATGTTGTTTTAACGTAAATAACGTTAGTTGTTAGTATGTTTATCCCGTCGTCAGCTCAGCTGCTGGTTTACCTCGACTTAGCTAACGGTAACTTAGCAACAGTAGCTTCCATCTCGCGTTGAACGGCTAGCTAACGTTGGCACTAGAGTAAACTTTTCCCTCGTCCATAAGCTAACAAGTTATTGATCATTGATAGTATTATATAATTAACGGTAGCCAGCTAACGTCAAGCTCGCTCTAGCCAGCTGCCGATAGCTGTTATTGGCGTGTATGTTTATAGCAGCTAGCATGTAGCTAACGTCGTTAGTAACGACCAAGTGAAGAAATGAGACGAAAATTCATATTGTTACATTCTCTCGGAATACATTTCACTAACGTTATCATTACAGCCAGTTTACCGTTAACTTTATTCGGCATTTAAATATTACCTTAACCATAGAAAACCAACCTACCAAGCTGAGTTAACGTTAGCTGTCGCTTCCGTTAATTTACCTCAGAACCAGGCAGAAAACGGTCAAGACAAGTTCTGAAGGAGAGAGATAATTAACGTTAGCTAATGTTTTCCTGAATTTGGTGAACATCAAGACAACCAGAAAATAAACGTGTTTAGCTATAGATATACATCTTAAATTACTGTAAACTATAAAATTTCAATTGAACGTGAAAATTGTGTTATGTTCATGTTAAATAAAAGAAACTTAGCCAGTACTTACCCAACTGTGTGCGCTTCATTCTGTCAGTCTCACAGGGAGAAGACTATTTCACGTGCAGTTTATTAGTTTCAGTTATCCTCACGTCACTGATATGGCTCAGAAGACACTGTAAACTGTCATTATTTATTTGTTTACCTCATGACCAAGTGTAACTGCTGAAGATGAATTCACCCCCTTAACGGAAGCGCACATATTCAATCCCTTTTTAAAATTTGAATCACGGAAAAGAACTGTTTAAAAGTTCGGCCGTTTAAAGGTTAAGCAATCTTTGATTTTCTTAAATAAATACGCACATACATCAATAAAAATAGGTTACATAACTAGGATCACTTCCCTGCTAATTGATTGAAAGATGGATCAAACGTAGACAAATGTTTAATCGGAAATTGTTTTATTTTTAATCGTTGCCAGTTTTCACAACATGCCGAGCAGTAACCAGAATCGGCCTGATTCATGTTTGCCAGATCTGGGCGAAACGCCTCAAACCAGAATCGGCCCGAGTGTGGCTAGCCACAGCCGGCCGCATCTTAGAATCAGGCGACTCTGCCGAAGGTAGGCCGGAATCGGCTCGAATAACTGTCGCCGTAGCCGACACTCAGCCGACAGTGCCGACACTCAGCCGGAATCGGCACAGGTCCGTAGGCTACCTGGGATGTAGATACACAGTCATTATTATGTGAGAAGCTAAATAGCCAGGAACATAACCTATTAAATAAACTTGAATCAGACAAATAACTGGTGGCTAGTGATTTTAATATAGGAATAGATAGATAATGTTCTATACGGTTTTTGGTGAATTTATACAGTTTTGTCCTATGCAAGTTGTTTCCATCACGTCTCCGGTGTCTGTGTAGCCTACTTAACGTAGCCTACTACTGCGGTAGATGAGTAACTGTTGGACCCAGCCATTCGTGGGAGGTACCGGCTGCTGAAGGCATTCTCTGCCCGCCTCCCGTCGTAGGCTGAGATGCGTCCCTATCCCTGACTGCACCCTGCATTACACACAATCTGGCTGATTTAGGCTACCTGAAAATGTTGTAGCGATCCGTCAGAATCAGTACACACACAGTTAACGTTACAGATCTGCGAATAAACGGTTTATTTAACGCGTTTGTTTACTAAAGAAACCCGCTCTTTTTAAGGGAAACGGGAAGAAGATTAGTTAATTACTTGACTCAGACACGGGTCCAGAGGGAGAGTATACTCCCAACTTGGCGGCTGGTCTAGAATGCAGCGCTTGTGACGTCAGCTTTCCGAACTCTATTGAAGTGACGTCACAAAAGAAAGGTAAGAATGATACATAATAACATGCTTCGATGCTATTTTTGGAACACGTCACAGTACCGTGAAGGGATATCTGCTATAAATTAAATGAATTTGACAGCGTTTTTGGAGAAGTTAGGAGATCAGAGATACATCAGAAGAAAGAAGAACGACAAACGACAAACGAAGAAACTATCTACGTATCTATTTTCCCTTTGAAAGTAAGTAGCCTATTTAACTGTGTAGTTGGGAGAGGAAATCGTAGGCTAGAAAAACCGTTAATAAGTTCATTTAAAAAAATTCTAGCTGAACCATCTGCTTTATTTTGCTATCCCTAATCAGAGTTGGGGTACTGCAATACTATTAGTTTTTCGGGTAACGTGGTAATATAACGCATATATAAATGCGTGTAATAATGTTAGTTTACATTTTCGAAATAAGCAACGCGTTACTCAACCTAATATTGTAGGCTATGTTTCATGCTGCGTTTGATATGCTAATGCTATTTATTACGAATAACTCTCCAATCGATTAATAATCGAGTGTGAAAGCCCTATATATCATTTGATTAGCTTTTCATATTTGTCAATGTCGTTTTAAAAGCAACATTTTGAACACCCTGTTACTACATTTATATTGTCCATTGAAACGAGCTGAATACGTTTAAGAAGGTTAATTAAAAAGGATATTTTCCATAGGTTTTGTCTGTTGAATTAGTCAGTCAACTCTAATGTAACAAAAGTGCAAAGCATTGTGAGAATGCAAGAACGAATACGGGTATACTTTTATTTTATCGGTTGCTATAGGCCTACTGGCTAGGAAGGTGATACATTTTTCAATCGTTTTGGAAAACAATCTACAACATATTTCAACAACATTTTATAATGAATACGTAGCCTAAGGTTAAATGGTCCTAATAATCATACTTCTGAAAGGGGAATAATTTAACACTGATTTAAGTGATTTTATGACGCAAAGTATAAAATTTAGTAATGCAAATTAATATAACGGGTAATATAACGCATTACCTTAATTGGAAAGTAATATAACGCTTTACTTTAAAAAAAAAGTAACTAATATGTAATATATTTACAATTTTCAAGTAACGCCCCCAAATATACACACATCGGACTCCCCATTACAAAAAGCTAGTTTTGCTAAATAAAGCAGATGTTTCAGCTAGAAAACAATTAGGCCTACTAAAGAAGACCTCAGCCAAACGGAGTTGACAACATGTTATATTTTCTCATTTCACAGCATTGCCAGGAAGTCAGGAAGGAATATTCACCTGCTCATGGAGGATTCGGAGGGAAATAAGGTATGTTGTAGCATGTGTGCTAAGGTTGGAAAGTACTATAAAATAAGTATTAGTGATACATTTGCAGCTTTGCCAAAGGCTACAATTATGCCAACAGATTTGAGAGCCTCAAAACTCCTTGATGCACAGCAAAAGGGGTTTTGACTGGTTTTCAAATTAATAAAAATACATCAGGCTTGAACTCTGTTAGTAGAACAAAGTGGAAAGAAATTCCACACTGATCAGGAAAATCCTCATCCTCATTATGTATTCTTATGTTTGTAGGAGGGGCCATGCAGGGATGGGGCACAGAAGACCCCACAGGTGTCGGAGGAGTGTGTGCTCCTGAGCAGGCTCCTGCTGGGGCTGGAGAAGATGGAGAGCCGGATGGACAGGATGGAGGAACAGCTGAAGGAGATGGCAGCCATGTTTTCCAGAGAGGAGGGGTGTTTGGCACAGCCCCAGGTACAGGAGGAGGAGGAGAGAGGTAAAGGGAGAGAGGAAGAGGAGGTGGGGAATGAGAAAGCGGAGGAGGGAGGAGAGAAAGGAGTGGAGCGGAGAAAGGAGGAGAGAGAGAGAGTGGAGGAAGAGGAAAAAGGAGAGGTGAATGAGAAGAACGAGGAGGAGAAAGACAGTGGGAAGGGACGGAAGAAGGGGCCTAGTGTTTGGAAAATGATGAAGGTGAAGTGGCAGAGGAAGAGGAGGGAGGAGGAAGGAGGGAGGAAGGAGGAGGGGAAAAGGGACAAGGAGGACCCAGGGGAAGGGACGAGTGGGTCGGAGCCGGAGGGGAAGGAAGCAGATGAGGTTAGGGTTAATGTGAAGGAGAAGAAGACGAAGACTACGAAAGGGTTTTGGAGCAGTTTGAAAAGGAGGTGGCAGGGGAGACGGACAGAGGAGGTGCAAGAAGGAGAGAAAGAGAAAATAGTGGCAGCGCTGGTACGGAGAAGGACTGCGCACGTCGTGGACCTGAACATCGTGTTCGGGCCACACGACAAAGTTATGCAGTACCTTCGAAGACCAGCGCAAACACAGTACACAGGAAAAGAAAAGAAGGGTGGAAAATGAGAGAGAAAGAGAAAGGGGGAATGGGAAATGAAGAGAGAGAGAGAAAGGAGGGATGGAAAATGAAGAGAGAGAAAGGAGGGATGGAAATTAAAAGAGAAAGGAGGGATGGAAAGGAGGAATGGAAATGAAGAGAGAGAAAGGAGAGATGGAAATGAAGAAAGAGAAAGGAGGGATTGAAAATGAAGAGAGAGAAAGCAGGGATGGAAATGAAGAGAGAGAAAGGAGGGATGGAAATGAAGAAAGAGAAAAGAGAGATGGAAATGAAGAAAGAGAAAGCAGGGATGGAAATGAAGAGAGAGAAAGCAGGGATGGGAAGAAGAAAGAGAAAGGAGAGATGGAAATGAAGAAAGAGAAAGGAGGGATTGAAAATGAAGAGAGAGAAAGCAGGGATGGAAATGAAGAGAGAGAAAGGAGGGATGGAAATGAAGAAAGAGAAAGGAGAGATGGAAATGAAGAAAGAGAAAGCAGGGATGGAAATGAAGAGAGAGAAAGCAGGGATGGGAAGAAGAAAGAGAAAGGAGAGATGGAAATGAAGAAAGAGAAAGGAGGGATGGAAAATTAAGAGAGAGAAGAGAGAGAAAGCAGGGATGGAAATGAAGAGAGATAAAGGAGGGATGGAAATGAAGAAAGAGAAAGAAGGGATGGAAATGAAGAAAGAGAAAGGAGGGATGTAAAATGAAGAAAGAGAAAGGAGGGATGGAAATGAAGAGAGAAAGGAGAGATGGAAATGAAGAAAGAGAAAGGAGAGATGGAAATGAAGAAAGAGAAAGAAGGGATGGAAATGAAGAAAGAGAAAGGAGGGATGGAAATGAAGAAAGGGAAAGGAGGGATAGAAATGAAGAAAGTGAAAGGAGGGATGGAAATGAAGAGAGAGAAAGGAGGGATGGAAATGAAGAAAGAGAAAGGAGATGGAAATGAAGAAAGAGAAAGGAGGGATGGAAAATGAAGAGAGAGAAGAGAGAGAAAGCAGGGATGGAAATGAAGAGAGATAAAGGAGGGATGGAAATGAAAGAGAAAGGAGAGATGGAAATGAAGAATGAGAAAGGAGGGATGGAAAATGAAGAGAGAGAAGAGAGAGAAAGCAGGGATGGAAATGAAGAGAGATAAAGGAGGGATGGAAATGAAAGAGAGAGGAGAGATGGAAATGAAGAAAGAAAAAGGAGGGATTGAAATGAAGAAAGAGAAAGGTGGGATGGAAATGAAGAGAGAAAGGAGGGATGGAAATGAAGAGAGAGAAAGGAGGGATGGAAAATGAAGAGAGAGAAAGCAGGGATGGAAATGAAGAAAGAGAAAGGAGGGATGGAAATGAAGAAAGAAAGAAGGGATGGAAATGAAGAAAGAGAAAGGAGGGATGGAAATGAAGAAAGAGAAAGGAGGGATGGAAATGAAGAAAGAGAAAGGAGGGATGGAAAATGAAGAGAGAGAAAGCAGGGATGGAAATGAAGAGAGAAAAAGGAGGGATGGAAAATGAAGAGAGAGAAAGGAGGGATGGAAATGAAGAGAGAGAAAGGAGGGAGTCTGATGCCGTTTATTTTTGTTATATTTATTTTCTTTTCTGTTAGTAGGTTAGGTAGACATCTTTCCCTGTGTGTGTTTGTTATTTTGGCCTTGTCAACTCCTGAAGTTTTCCCCAATAAATTCCCAACAAATTGCATTTTACAGAGTTGTTTTCTCGCCTTCTTTCTCCTAGGCTAGATTGGTTTGGAGTGCTGAGACTTTCGGCTCTTAATTGTAGGCTACTGGCACGTGATCCATCCTGTTATTGGGATGGCAGGTATGCCATCCGCCAAGTTACGGCTTGGTGGGGCATGCCCCATACCTATACAGCACCAAGAGTTTGGCACTTTTCAGGGTTTGTGGTACAGACGTAACCACAATGACCATAGACTCTCAGCCCTTAAAAAAATTAACTTCTGTATGTTCTGACCTCATGTAACCACACAGCATTCAGATACAACTTCACACATCGACACAATAAAGCCCCAAACTTGGGTTATTTTGCCGTTTTTCTCCTTCCTCTTTCGCTTCTTCTTCTTTTTCCTATTTTTCCTGCCAAACTGCCTGCCTCCGTCGCGATGTTATCCAATGGGGAGAATTATTCTTTGAGGGTATGGTCCGTATACCTGCTCATCAAGCTTATCGCCCAATAAAAACGCTTCATACTTATGTTTATTTATGTTAATATAGCTAATGGCTTCATGCTTTCCAAGAAGCTGTTGTGGCCTAATGGTGAGAGTTGCTGTCTCTCACACAGAGGATTGTGGGTTAGAGCCCAGCAGGGCACATGCTTATTTTCCACAAAATCAATGTGCAACTGTTAAGTACTTTTACTTAAGAGTTCATTTATTATACTGTTATTATTTTCACATTAACACATGAACGTATTTTTATTGCAAAGGCAAAAGAGGTTTCCAATATTAACTGTTCAATGTTTCACTTGTATTTCACTTGTACTATATCACACCCTCCCCAAACCGGACGCTCGCTCTTGTCTGGTTTGGGGAGGGTGTTACGCTCTGCTCTTGCGGTCATGACTGACTGACTGTGGAAACTGAACCTCAACGTACCCTTGCCTCGGCCAACATTTCTTTATTCATTAATTTCTTCACTTCTGCTCTGTTCACTTTATCCTTTTCACACATAACACAATGTCACCATAAAATTAACTACTAGGAAAATTTACGATAATAACCTACATTAAGAATTGATGATAGCCTCCTTTAAGCTGCAAGCCTTTAAGAGATCGGATTTATAAACCGCCAATTCCCCAAACATATCTGATAAATAAACAATAGCCTCTGAATGTGGCTCTAGTCTAGGCTACTCAGCAGATAATGTAGCTTACTGCAAACACTTTTAATAATAATAAGAAGAAGAAAAAGAAGAAGAAGAAGAAGAAGAATCTCTGATATGTACTTTCTTAGTAGTATCTATTGTTTTCTTTCTGGCTAAGATTCCTGGGAAATATGCATTGTCCAATTCAGCTTGTTAGCCAATGTTACTGTTGCCAGAGAAACATCAGGAAGCAGATACAAGCTAAGCTACTACGAAGCGAATCAACATGCCTTATAGCCTACATTCATTGCACTACAAAAAACTAAACTAAACCTAGCTGTCTGGTACCAAAACATTTCCCGCAGGTAACGTTCTACACTACCGGAAAAAACTAGCTCACTCGCTAGCTCGTAGCCCACACATGGAAGGTTGGAGTTACGCATCCGGCAATCCAGTGTTGAATAGCCTAACGTTAAATGTATTTCATAGAATATTAATAGCCCTATTTTAAAACTGTATTTTCATATTTTACTGATGCAAACTATTTAGGCTGTACTAGCTATTTAGGCTGTATGTCTTTCAGCTAGAATGTGTTTGCGTCTAGCCCATTGTGCATGCATGTCTCCATATAGACTTGGTACATTAATTTACATGCTTCTTCATGATCCATAGCTCAGGTGGTGCTGTTCATTGTATTTCATTACACATTAATTACTGCTCATCTACAAACTATTTTAATGTAATTGTGTGCTGTCTGTAATAGGATAACTGTTCTCATTCTTGTCAATAGAGGGCGTTATGGTTACGCGAATGTCTGCATGCATTTCTTTGGAATGCATGTCTCTCTCCGTGTTTATTAAACAGAAAAATTATTACACTATAGGGCATGTTTGAAAAATTGTCTGCATCCACGCTTTGGGTCTATGAAAGCACAGAATGAATAAAATGTATTATTATTATAATTATTATAATTATTATGTATTTATTGATTTCTATCAAAATCTGTGTGGTCCTACAGAGCATAGATATCCTTGTGTTCACAAAATTCTGTTTGCAAATATCATAAATACTATTATGTTAAAAAAATTGGTACTATTACTTATTTGCCACCATCTGACCCACAAACATGTCTGGGTACGTTAGTAAAAACGCTATATGTACGCTATTTTCTAGGTAAAAATATTACTAATTTTTATCTGCATTTATTTATTCATCACCCTTTCTGTATTGTGCATGATGTTTCTTGATATAAATGTCTGTTTGTGAATTGTAAAGAATTCTGTTGCAGCAGTTAACATTTAAAAACCTGTACATTTTCTAAAGTAAACTTGCCAACAAAGTACAACCATATCCTTTCTGGAGTGTAATTATTCATCAACTGTTAAAAACATTCATTGAAATCATATGTTGTTCCATGAGGCACAATCTCTTCACATGCAACGATGAAGAAACACAGGGCCAAGTTGCATTAAATAATTTAGGAAAGTTTGGATAGCATTGCTTTGGAATAGAGCTAGTTCATTTAGTGTGAGCTACGATAGGCAACATTGTTAGTTGTAACTTGGCCACATTTTGATATCAAGACTTTTAAAGGCAGGCCTAGCAGTGGCGTCACTAGACCCCATTTACTGGGGCACGTGCCCCAGTAAAGCTTTGCTGTGCCCCAGTAAAATGATTAAGTAAAATATAATCTCTCGACAGATTATGCATTAATATACAAAAAAAAATCCAGGTTTAAAAATTCGTCCAAATTTTTTTTTTATCGATCGATTACGAGATTGAGTCAAATATAGATAGATCCGTTTGCGTTCTGCTCTTGACTGGTATCGTATACATCAGCTGATTAGGACCGCACGCACGTCGCACGGCATGGAGTGTGACTAGCGCAACAGCAGCGCACCACTCCTCCCCCCTCCCTCAATTCAAGCTTGCCGCCATCCAGCAGTAACAAGGACGAGTGGGAGAAAAATGGAGTGAGCAACGTTAGAAGAAGGCAGGTTAGTTGAAATCCAACATATTGTTAGTTAGTTATTAGTTATAGTAAGTTATGAAGAACGAGGATTTAGGAGGTTAAAGTTAAAGCAAATAACGTTATCTAGCTGAATTGTCTACAGCTAAATTAAGCTAACCTTAGCTAACGTTAGTTAAGATAGCTAATGTTAGCTAGCTAGCTTGCTAAATTGTCAGTTAGCTACTACTGGCATTGGCAGTTTGCAACAACGACTCTTAATACTGTAATAAGAGTCGCCGTCGCAACTAACAACAACTAGCTAGCTTAGCTACTTTAGCTAGCAAACGGGATAATTCCTGCTGCACAACATATTTAACGTTAACGTTAGTCATAAATTGGCAGTTTATTAGTCCAAATGGTTACAAGCAGTCACAACATTCTGTTCTTTCCCAGATATGGACATACGAAGATTTTTTTCTGGAGGAGGGTTAACGTTAGCTAACGTTAGAGAACAAGTGAGAGAAGGTAATGCAGGTAACGTTGTCATAAAATTTCTTCTTACCGTGAAAAACGACGACATCTGACAGATGTTTAGGTAAATCTATCACCACGGCGGCACTTTCGTCACAAGTCAGCAATTATACCGGGAAATGCCCTCTTTGAAAACAAAAAACGAATGAATATAAAAAGGTTAGTCTGTTACTGCATACCCGTTTTTGCTAAAGCTGCATCATAGCTATGATAACGCGGAGCTGTCAAAACTATAACAGCACGGAAACCCTTTAAAAAAAACAAAATAAAAACCGTAGCTAGGCTACACGTAGCCTATGGCTATGACAAATTATGGACTAAACAAGCCACATTTTAGTTAATAAATAATTTAGATATCCAGTGAGCACAAGTGGCATACAGAACTAGTTTACTTTTTTTAGCAGCATTTTTTTGTAAGTATAAACCGAACTATTTTTTTTTTTTAATACAATTTGTTTGATTTATTTATTTAAGTATGAGCCGAAGTATCCCTTCCTTGGGTGTCTCCCCGTGGCGCAGTCTGTAGCGTGGCCTAACTAGGATTCCCGTGCTCTTTGCGACATTGTCTGTTCGAATCCGACCTTTTCCTCTTGTCTCTACACTGTGCTGTCCAATAAAGCTGAAAGGCTATTTTAAGAAAGTATAGTCCATTTTAGTACTTATAAACTTTTGTAGCCACAATTTCCTCTATATTCTCAGCTACCTTGAATTGAGAGAAAATGCTGTTAGCTATAAGTTAGAGTGAAGGAAATGTAGAGACCTAGCTACTCACTCCAAAAGTCGCTGGGACCTCAGATGGATATCTGGCTTCTCTGTCGAACATGAGGTAGAATGGGGAGTGCTTGGTGGTGATCTGTACTTTGGTGCGCAAGCCAAACATGGCTGCACTGAGGTCCCAGTTCCAAGGATTCTCATCCACCAATTTGGTGAGAGTTTTGAAACATATTGACATTGTTATGAAATACTTTTTCGATTGTAAAGCATAGCTTATGATTGCGATGTGTGACCCAAATCACACTGCTCAATACAATACCAAAATAGAATACTTAACACAGTGACTATAGTACCATTTAGTGGTGTAAATGGGTCAAGGTCAGTTTAGTGTCAAGTCCACATTACTTTGTCACTGTCCCATTTATTCTTTCAACCAATCCACTGGTCTGTGGATGGTAAGGTGCGCAGAAGCTCCTCTCGATGTCCAGCTTCTGGCAGAGAGCCATATTCAGCTGAATTTAATGGACAACAGTCAGTTAGTACAAAAGAAAACTGAGTGGAGGGAGCCTCAGCCATGTTTTTGGGTAACCTCAGTGCAGCCATGTTTGGCTTGTGCACCAAAGTACAGATCACCACCAAGCACTCCCCATTCTACCTCATGTTCGACAGAGAAGCCAGATATCCATCTGAGGTCCCAGAGACTTTTGGAGTGAGTAGCTAGGTCTCTACATTTCCTTCACTCTAACTTATAGCTAACAGCATTTTCTCTCAATTCAAGGTAGCTGAGAATATAGAGGAAATTGTGGCTACAAAAGTTTATAAGTAGGCTACTAAAATGGACTATACTTTCTTAAAATAGCCTTTCAGCTTTATTGGACAGCACAGTGTAGAGACAAGAGGAAAAGGTCGGATTCGAACCGACAATGTCGCAAAGAGCACGGGAATCCTAGTTAGGCCACGCTACAGACTGCGCCACAGGGAAACACGCCAGGAAGGGATACTTCGGCTCATACTTAAATAAATAAATCAAACAAATTGTATTAAAAAAAAAAAAATAGTTCGGTTTATACTTACAAAAAAATGCTGCTAAAAAAAAGTAAACTAGTTCTGTATGCCACTTGTGCTCACTGGATATCTAAATTAGCTTACTTGAGTTTTATTAACTAAAATGTGGCTTGTTTAGTCCATAATTTGTCATAGCCATAGGCTACGTGTAGCCTAGCTACGGTTTTTATTTTGTTTTTTTTAAAGGGTTTCTGTGCTGTTATAGTTTTGACAGCTCCGCGTTATCATAGCTATGATGCAGCTTTAGCAAAAACGGGTATGCAGTAACAGACTAACCTTTTTATATTCATTCGTTTTTTGTTTTCAAAGAGGGCATTTCCCGGTATAATTGCTGACTTGTGACGAAAGTGCCGCCGTGGTGATAGATTTACCTAAACATCTGTCAGATGTCGTCCTTTTTCACGGTAAGAAGAAATTTTATGACAACGTTAGCTACCCATCAACATATTACCGATGTTTGACTGTTACAGTTAGATTTGCTTAACAACCTTAACGTTATTGTAGACAGGCAGTCAAGCGAGTTAATTACAGTAATTTTATGTTCAAATAAACATGGTACATGGTCATAGGCGCCGAGTATGGGGGGGCAACGGGTCTTTTCCCCCCCAATCTATATTTTGGAGGGGCATTGCCCCCTCAATTTTCAGTAATTTCAATATAAAGATGAAAGCGCATGTACTTCAATCAAGAGCCTTGCCCTTTTAAGTATTCATAGAGCGTTGCTGATTTGAAAGGAATGTGTAGCCTAAGTCTAACTTTTTTTTTTTTACCGCGAAATATTTGTCCAAGTGCTGCGTGCTGGCTAGATGGAAGCCACCACCACGCGTTAGCTGAACATTTTCTTCCATCCAGCCAAAATCAGCAGCTATGCACTTATTTGCTTTTGTGGCATGTATTCAACATTTTGAGACTACTATATTACAGCATTTTGCAGATGAAATGTTCCATTATAAATACAACATCATACATTTGAGTGAATGTGTGTGTGTGTGTGTGTGTGTGTGTATCACCATTAAACTCATAATTAATGGTGATACACACACACACATTCACTCAAATGTATGAATGTGTGTGTGTGTGTGTGTGTGTGTGTGTGTGTGTGTGTGTGTGTGTGTGTGTGTGTGTGTGTGTGTGTGTGTGTGTGTGTATCACCATTAAACTCATAATTAATCAGCATATATTTAATTTAAGCAATATCATACGAGAGGGAGGTCCTATACCGATTACATCAGCCCGGCTGTTGCATCATAGGCACGACGCAAAGCCGATGGACCAGCACAGTCGTGCTGATATGTAGCCCCAGTGGTGGGGGCCTGTGCCCCAGTAGTGCCTAAAGTCTAGTGACGCCCCTGCTCCCTGGTACAATGACACTACCCATGCCCCGAAGCAGTCCACAAGAAAACTGGAGCGAAAATGGCGGTCAGCTAAACTAGAAGTATTTCGTCTTGCATGGAAAGATAGCCTCCTCCAGTACAAGCAAGCTCTTGTATCAGCTAGATCTGCCTTTTTCTCTAAATTAATTGAACAAAACAAATGCAACCCAAAATTTTTGTTTAGCACTGTGGACAATTTGACTAAAAAACCATCATTAGAATTTTCATCCTACCCCAGCGTTTACAGCAGTAATGATTTCATGAATTTTTTCAATCAAAAGATTGAAGCTATTAGAGACCAGATCTCCAAATTGCCTCCTCCTCTAGGCATCACTCCTGGGTACATCTATCAAACGAGCCCCAAACCATCACTCTGTTGCCAGATATGGAGTAGATGTGGATGGAT
Organism: Synaphobranchus kaupii; assembly: GCA_029718625.1. Taxonomy (NCBI): domain Eukaryota; kingdom Metazoa; phylum Chordata; class Actinopteri; order Anguilliformes; family Synaphobranchidae; genus Synaphobranchus; species Synaphobranchus kaupii. The sequence continues at coordinate 31,088,320 of CM056382.1, read as the reverse complement.
CACTTTAAGGATTGTTTCTCCTGACTTTTTTCCCCATAGAGTTCTATAGGAAAATGAGTCCGGAGAAATAACCCTTGCAGTGATCCATCCACATCTACTCCATATCTGGCAACAGAGTGATGGTTTGGGGCTCGTTTGATAGCTCAGACCCTTGATAACTTACAGCCATTTAGCCAGCCATGTGTTCCATACTGTACCAGTGTAATTTACAGCTGAATCTAGTCTCACCCCCCAATTTCCATAGAGATCCATTCAAATGCAGAGAGGTTATAGTATCGCTTGTAACAGTACCTGAAAATAAGACAGTTTTTTGATGTTGATGGTCACAGACTTCAGGAAGTAACAGCATGTAAAGGATATGCGACCAAATATGAAATATGATACTTTAAAAATACGTTAAAGCAAAGGGTATGAATACTTATGTCAATGAGAAATTTTATTTTTAATAAATTTGCAAAAATCTCAAAAAAACTTTTTTCACATTGTCATTATGGGGTGTTGTGTGTAGAATTTTGAGGGAAAAAATTTATTTAATCAATTTTGGAATAAGGCTGTAACAGAACAAAATGTGGAAAAAGTGAAGTGCTGTGAATACTTTCCGGATGCACTGTAAGTGACGCCCTGTGTATAAATATAGAGGTATTTCCCCTACAATGGACTGAGCAACTAATGATCATAGCTGAACATGCCCCTTTCATGATGACTGACAGGCCGAGTCGTTTTGAAATAAATATGCCATGAAATAAATACGAATTGAAATATAGCTTTACGCCTTGAAATAAATTGGCATACGCCTTGAAATAAATAAAAGAGATGTAAAATAGTGAATATTTATTTATTTCATTATCTATTTAATTGCTTATTTATTTCATTATTTATTTCATTTAGTCACATTTGGTCTTCCATACGAGTGCACAGGAGGAAGGAATAGCCTAGTATTAGTCACAAAATAGAGATTGGTTTAGCTACCTATGTGTTATCCGTAAATACATTTTTAAGTGCAGATTTGTGGGCTAAAAACGCCTCCAAAATATTTCTGAGGATAATAGGACCCATTCATATATAGCTATCTTTGTCAAAAAGTGTCATGGTTTTGCAGCCTGCTGTTTCTTTTCTGCAGATGTTGCCACTCGGGGCCATGAGAGGGCACTGCTGAGGTTTTTTCCCCCTTCCGTGACTAATTATGGTTATTGGTTTCAGGTGTTTGCTGGCTACTTAAGCTCAGCACCTTCTTTGTTCCGTGCTTTTGTGTAAGCTTTATTTACGCTCAGGCCGGTAATTTCGGTAAGAAGACTGCATATCTTTTCTGTTTCGAAAGATATGCAGGAACTTCTTTAGCTTTAGAGTTATAGGTTTAGTCTCCTATTTTCTTTCAGTCCTCTTTGAGGCTGTAACCTTTGTTACCCTTTTCTCCTTTTCCTCATTGTTTGAGCTCATTTGTAATTGGTGCGCTTGTTAATCCAGCAAAAGGTTACTGTTTGAAATTATCTGACATATGAACAAAATGATAAATCTTCATCCTTCCAAAGAGGGCCAGTAAAGTATGTGGAAGGTGTAAACAAATATGTAAATTGTCATGAATTCATAGTAATGAACTGCAAAACTTTTGACAGATTTTCAAGAGTACAACTGGGTAGAGAACAGATGGGTAGATGTGCCTGAGTTTACAAAGCAAAAAGATAACACCATTGTTAGTACACTAACTGAAAAAAAACAACTTATTTTTGTCAGTCTAAAATTTCAATAAAAAATGTGCAGCGTTCTGGGCAACAACATCTGTATGATTCCATAATCGAAAAGTAATTCACTTTTCAGTGAGTGCAACCTCATCACCTAGAGAAAATTATTTGAATGCCACTTCAGGAATGAGAAATCCTATTATTATACAGTAACTGTGGCAGTAGAAGATTTTTATAATACTGTGTCATATCATAGTTTTTTTCTTGCATAATGAAAAATGTTTTTCCATGTAAGAGATTCCTTAAGAATTATATGGTACTAAATTAGTTGTATGGCTATCTTGTAACAGTTTTGGCCTAATGATTTATCAGTAATGTGTTGCTACCTGCTGTCTTGTTCCTTTATCGTTGCATTTACAGTGCACGTCACATGTGTTTTGATAATGCCTGATAATTTCCCCTAACTAAATACTCCTCACCAAAAAACAAATATTATAAATAATTGTATTGTGAAGAATACACAGAATTAATTAGTAATCTGCGCCAGCCTATTTTTTTCTACAGAACATTGTTGGTCATAGTTTGTATTCAGTGATTGAGACACTGGTCTCCAACTTGACGATCTTATGCACAGCGAATCCCTGGGACTGTAGGCTATTTTAAAAACAAGAATTACTATATTCACTGGACCATTTACTTACAGGCTGTAGATGAAGAGAGCTGTATTGTAATGTTCCACCTGTCTTACAATCCTGACATCTGAAGCGCATTTTCAGCACTCCAATGTCCATCTATTGCAGTGCGTGTTTTTGTGAGTTTTCAGTTGAGTGACAATTCGCACATTAGGCATGATATAGGTGTTATTAGCAAAGTCTTTAATGGATAGCCATTGTCCCCTAACAGAAGATTGTCCCCCCCAGAAGATTACAGGAACTATTGGCCAATATACAGTCATAGCTTGTTCCAACATTCATTGCATATAGGATTGCATATAGGGACAGCAGGAATTTGTCTCCAGCTCAGCTGCCAGGAGATGATAGAAGTTTTTTTAAAACCTGGTGGGATAAACACAATGTAAGGCGGCATTCCCCTTTGCTGAGAGGGTTTTTTTTATTATACTGAGAGGCAGGGCGTGTATTTTCTATTAAGCTTGCGTTTGTCTTTTAGCCGGTAAATGTCCGGTGCAGCTGTCCCGTTCGTCCTATTCGTACCTGTCTCCGTACATGGAGCTTTGGCAATTTTGTTCGGAACTGTAGTTCTGTTTCGTCCTTCGGTACATGTCTTCCTATAGGGAGACTGGGCAATGTTGTGGACATGTTTGCGTGTGACTGCGAGTCTCTGAAAGTAGCCTTGGAACGTTAGCTCTCTGTTCCTTTCGCCTCCTCGTTACATTCCCCTTTACTGAGAGGCTAGGGCGTGTATTTTCTACAAAGCTTGCGTTAGTCATTTTGCTAGTAAAGGTATGGGACGGCGGTTTACCGTCGGCTCGCCTGTGAAATGTTTCTCTCTCCTGGGAGATTGGGCGTTTACCCCCTTTATGTTTTCTGCGTGTGACTGCGAGCTTATGGAAGTAGCCATGGAACGTTGGATCTCTGTTCCTGTCGCCTTCTCGTTACATTCCTTTTTACTGAGAGGCAGGGTCGTTTATTTTCTACTAACTTTGCGTTAGTCATTTAGCCGGTAAATATCCGGTGCAGCTGTCCTGTTCGTCCTTCGGTACCTGTCTCCATACATGGAGCTTTGGCGATTTTGTTCGGAACTGTAGTTCTGTTCGTCCTTCGGTACATGTCTTCCTATAGGGAGACTGGGCGATGTTGTGGACATGTTTGTGTGTGACTGCGAGTCTGAGAGTAGCTTTGGAACTTTAGATCTCTGTTCTCCGTTTGCCTCCTCGTATACTATTTCATATTATATTGCAGTGTTTGTTGGCTGTGTGTTTTGTGCTATTACGCTACTCGCCTGTTCTGACGCTTCTCGTTACCGAGGGAGGGCGTTTATTATTTCTGGCTCTTTCTTTAGTCACTTAGCTCGTAGAAGAATGGGCGCTCACATCTCTGCGCTATTCGCCTTTATATGGTCGCTCCTTATTGAGAGACCGGGTGTTCACGCTTGTACTTAGTTACTTTGCTCGTAGAAGTATAGGGCAGCAGTGCTTTGTTCCATTCGCCTTGTTTGGTTTTCTTATTGAGAATCCTGGCGTTTGTGCTTCTACTCATTGGCGTGTGACAGTGAGCCGGTTAGTAGCCGCTTGTTTATTGTCTTGTCTCCCTCCCCTAACTGCGGGGTTTCCTGCCTTAGTGGCCTTAGGGCTTAATGAATCCCCTTGCTGCGTTTGGTCCCTCCTACCTCACACGTCACACCCCCATTACAGAGACAGAGCCCACTGTCCCTGAAATCAATTTGACCAGTTAAAATTTTGTTCGTATTCCATGCGTATGTTCATACATTCCGGTTCATTGTGTGCACCTTATTTTGCGATTAGCATAAATCCACACCCATGAATTGCCATGTATGGAAGTTGCCAATTCCATTTACAGGTGCATATGACGTCAAAATGGCCCAGAAAAATAAATAATTATTCTGACACTAAAATTTAAGTTTTATTAGTGGATGTTCTGTCAAGGAAAGAAATTTGTTTAGTATTGTCTGTCATATTAGTGTCATAGGAACTGGTAAAGTAAAAAGGCGATAACATCTGCTGTCAATGCAGGATCTCCCATCACACAAACTGTTAAAGTTCAAGCCTTTCTGCATCGGATGAGTGCATTGCCTCCATTGGCCAAACACTACGGCCTTTCCCGCAGCCTGGAAATAAAGAAAATGTTATTCATTTCATCATTTTGTTTGTGTTTTATGTGTGTGAGAGGTGGTTTGAAATCCCCTATCCCTTACTGATGGAAAGATGGAAGGATAGGAATCTATACTCTTTTGATGAGTAATAATTGTATATACTGTATACAGTTGTGGCACACGTGGTTTTGTTCAAAATAATTATTTGTTGATGAGGGATTTTTTTTTCTCATAATACATTTACTTCAATTAAAGGTTTTTTCAGTGTGAGATTAAGCTAATTCACCAAACGGTGAATTTATTATAACCTTTTTTACTCATCTTTACCAGGGGTGCCAATAATAGTGGAGGGCGCTGTGTGTAATTTGCATGGGCGTAGATTCCTATATAACTGGTAGTGATGTGTCCCTATCACTTTTTTTGACAATGCGATTTTGTCCATATTACTTTCAGCAAATAAACTAAACCTAACGTTACATCAAACCAAATGAAAGTGACTGTTAAAACAACATCTCTAGGACTATGTGGAATGTGGCTACCTGTCAGTAGTAGTAGCGTAAACTCATAGCAGAGAATGTTTGACATAGGATAGCTAAAATTAGCTATGTTTGCTAATGTTACATTTTAGCAGGGAGGCAGAGAAAACATTTGTGAAAGATATTGAAAAAAATAAAAGTCATCAACATTCTGTCATTTTTTTCAACACACCTTGCTGTATATCTATTGCATATTGTACCATGTGTTTCTGTTTCAGGACAGAATACAATTCACAAGTTTTCACAAAATACAAAAAAACGATATCTGGGCATCCACGTTGAAAAATGTAGGGGCTCATTTTTACATTTTTAGCTTTAAGTTTGTTATATAATGGCTTTCCAAGGTGTCCTTAACTGAGAGTTTGACAAACCAAGGTACATTTATTTTTGACCAGCTCTACCATAATTATTTGTTCTAACTGTGGTAATCCCTGTCCACCCTGTATGGTAATGTCATAGCAGCATTCAAATAAAGTGATTATATCTACCAGACAGCACAGCCACAGTACAGCTGATGTTGAGTACCATTATTGATATTATATCCCCTCCCACAACCCAGCCCTCACTCAAGAACATAACAAAGTATTTCTGCATTGTGAAACATTGTCAGCCAGAGAGAGGGGGCGTCACCTCCTGAGCACGTATTTGAGATAATGACCACCATTTCCTCTTACCAGTCAGTGATGACAGCTTGAGCTAACCGATAATGGCATGCCAGCAGCGGAGAGGGCCACTTATGTTATATTTTCCTGACAAGGCTCGGGGGAAGGCTTCATTTTTTTGACATTTGACCATGCAAATTTGGTTCTGCTATACTATTCCACATTTACATCCTCTTAGACTCTCCAAACCACCAGGAGTCCCACTAATAACAGCCTGGCGTAAAAGGCAACGTTAAATATGAATGTAAAAGGTGATCTAAATGAAGGGGCCCATGCTCATTTCTCCCATGGCTAAGCTTTTCAGAGGGAATAAACTGGTCAAACGGAAACCTGGTAATGCACAGGATGAGGTAAATATAAGGTGGAAACCACAAAATAATTAATCACCGGGAAATTATTTTTCTATGTTTTTCCATTAATATCAAATGCTCACAAATGCTTGTAGACCACAGGGCTTTCAGAGGAAGATTTTCCAAGACAGATTAAAATATGTAAAGAGCAGGTAGGATGTGTTTTGTGGCAGAGGAGAGTGCATAAAGTGAGGTGTGATGGTCTGCTGCTGCAAGCAGCTGCAATACCCTAGAACAGAAAAGTCAGTCTTTTGCTTGCGACAGTTTCACTTTTCTGTGCTAATAAGGTAACGCCTTAGGTCTGGTATTTATTTATTAATCAAGTGTGTTAGCAGCATGTTCATTTATTAATGTTGTGTCTTCATTGCCTGTTTGGGAGAGCAGCTGTCTCGGGGGCTGATAGGCGGAGACGTGAATCTGTCTAGGTCCTAATTGGATGGGTCTTGGTGGGTCAGCACACCTGCTGAGTGTACAAGCAATCTGGAATCACTAATGTTCCCAGGGCTGACAGGACTCTAGCCTTATGTCTCTTCCAAAAAAAAGATTGCCCTTGTAACTGCTAATAATGTGCCACACCGGGTATTAATAAGAGAGACTTTGATAGGTTTGCTAAGCTCACCCCACTACCTGTCTCCTGTTTTACCACATGACCATGATCGTGAGGGAGAAGGAGAGCGCAATCTCTCACGTTGAGTTCCAAATATGAACACAGGGTGCAAATAAACCTTATTACAGCATGTTATGTCACAATGCCCTCAATGAACTGACAGCAGCGCTATTATGAAAAGATGTACTCTTAAACTATGCTGAATGATTCAGGATGGAAGAATGTAAAAACAAAACATTGGGGGTCGATATACTAAGTATAGTGTAGTATCACCAACTAAGGGATGTTATTTTGTGTGCGCAGCCAAAGTATTTGCACATTATATTTCACACTTTGCAGGTGATCAACTATGAGTCATTATGTAAATGACTCCAGCCGCAAACAGCCATATTTAAATTAGATTTTAGCGTGTTTCGAATGGTTGCACCGTAAAAAAAAATATCTTTAAAGAAAACGGTGAAAAGACTGGCAGAAATATTGCCAATGAAAAACCATTTAATGAATGGGAAAAAAAATGTATATTTATTTAGGGGATGACCGTTAAATAATGAGTTATTACCATTATTCTACATGACTTTGATAGTGTTTTGGAATTTTTTTTTTTAACAAACATTTTACTTAGAGAACTTCACTTTACTTCACAGAAGGCCTACATTGTAAAAAAATAACTGTTCCAGGATTTCACAGTTTTTCAATAACTTATTATTTAATAGTCATCCCATAAAATAACAGGATTTATACAGCTAAATAACAGGATTCATAGTTTTCCCCCTTCATTAAATAGTTTTTTATTGGCAACATTGCTGCCGGGTTTTTTTACAGTGCAGGTATATGCTACTGTTAAACTGAACAAACTGGTGGTTACTACGAACTGTTTTATCGGATTTCCTGTAGTTTCTGCTGGGAGTTGCAGATGTTTGTCAGGCCTGAAATGATCGTAACTATACTTACGAGCACTACTCGCGCTGTTAGTGTTACAGAAAACTCACATTCCCACTGTGATAACGTTTTTATTTACTTTGTTATTCACTGTTTGTTATAATAGACATTGTATTGCTTGTTTGATTCAAATACTAGTTACTCTTGTATTCTGTAACACAATTTGCTCCATGATTAAAAATGTATTTATTCTTACTGTTTAATAAATACATGCTCTGTGGGCTTTGATTGTTAACTTACAACTTATCCTTCTAGCTACAAGGACAGCCGTCATCTTATTGATTGTGTGTCTTTTAATACCTGCTTTGCATTTGTACTAAAATGCACATGCAGTTACCTTTCCCAAAATTGCTTTCGGCCTTAGTAAATCACATTACACATGCTAAAGTAATCTATTTTCATGACCTCCTCCCACTATTTTGCAAACTAATGTAGGGACACACAGTTTTGCATATTCATTCAGGCTAACCTGCAAAAATGAAAAATCCACATATACATTTTAACACAGGCAGTCCTCTTTGCACCTTTTTAATTAATCACATCGGACGGTTTTTTGCGGGTGGCAACAGTTTTATACGTTACTACACGAAAACCTTTCGTAAATCGACCCGTGTGTGGGTGTGTGTGTATGTAATGTCGAACCTCACAGACAGTAACCTCCGAGTTATGCACTGGCTGGTCAAAACAGGGTATGAAATCAGGCCTATTTATTTTATTTATTTAATTGTGCTCTAATACTACATGTCTTTGTACCAATCATTATGGTACCCTGGGATGGCGGGGCCATGTATAAATAGTGCTGTAATTTCTACATGGTGAAAATAAAATGTATAAAAATAGCCTTTAATATCTTTTCATCTTCTCTTCCATATGGCAAAGAGAGATGGGCACAGAAAAAATGGTGGTGTATATTTAACACCCTAGGGTGTTAAATGTACACCAGCAGTGTTAGATGTACTTTGGAATTTTTGCTGTGGGGGATTTCGTGGGGATTTCAAGTCATGGCGAGGGCCACCACTGCAACAACAGCAAGGAACAGCATGGCCACACCTGGCTCCACTTCTGTTAATACAAAGTTTGGAAAACAGCTAAAGCTCCATTCGATGATGTGTCTGTGTATATGAATAGAAAGCGCTATCACTTCATCAATGTGCAGCTCATATGTGATACGAAATGCCTGTTGCTAAACGTCCTGGCCCGGTGGCCTAGTGGGACCCACGACAGCTTAATTCTATGTGGAAGTTCAGTAGGTACTCGTTTGGAGAACAGTGCTGTGAGAGAATGCTGGCTTATTGGTAAGAATATATTTGTCAAATTGCTTGTCCTTGGCTCCTGTAGCTGTGGCGTTTTTGTGCAGAGCTATGCGTTGTTTCACATCCAATTTAATGTGATACTTTTTTCTTTTTTTTAACTAATTTAACAGTTTGTGTAACAGGTGATCCTGCATTGATGGCACGTTATTTCCTGCCAGGCCTTTTTACTTTACCAGTTCCTATGACACTGGTAGGCTACTGACGATATACTTTTTTTTTTTTTACAGAACATCTGCTAATAAAATTTTAATTTCAGTGTCGGAATAATTGTTTCTTTTGATTTCTCTGGGCCCTTTTGAGTTTATATGCACCTGTAAATGGAATCTGCAACTTGCAAATGATAATTCATGGGCGTGGATTTATAATAATCGCTAAATAAGGTGCGCGCGCCTGTCATTTACCATGAATCGGAATGTATGAACATATGCATGTGAATACAAAAAAATCTGCCTTTCCACACGGTTTGATGAAACTGCCAAAGATTTTTCTTACAAACTTGTTTTGTTTCATGAATAAGGGCCATTATGTGAAACACACTTTTGTAAGACGTTTGGCTAAAGGCGTCTTGCCAAATTACTAACTTGTGAAATGTAAGTACTGCCCCTTTCAGAACCCATCTCTTCATACAGTACCTAGCTCATAAATACTTGTCATGCGTAGGTGAGCACCCATATCACCTCACCTAATTTCAGTCGAATGGAAAAAGTACGATACAGTGTTAAAGTAATGTCTAAAAGTTAAAAGAAACTGTGATTATATTACAATATTAACTCTATACTGTGATTTGTAAGAACAAAAATATGAGCTCTCATATCAGTCACCTAAATGATTTTTAATTTTAGCATGATTTTTGATGTCACAGACAAAACAGATGCTGGTTGATTACAGTTAGTACAGACTTTGGTGAACTACAAAAAAACATTGCTGTTTTGCACAATGAACTCTGTTATATTCACTGAATCATTAATAAAGGGGATAAAGAGTGACAATAAATCTTTTCATCCAGCTCAGTACTGAGATTCAGAAATAGTTTTTTTAACCCTTTCATGCAAGAGTCCATTACAGTGGACAGGCTTTTCAAAGTCTATTTTAACATAGTCAAAAACATTTGTGATCTCCAAAAAATATCAGAGCAGATTCCTTGCACCTTTGCCTAAATTTTGATATGCTCCATCTTGTTACATTTTATTGGCTTTTATAGTTTTGATACAGTGAAGGTCAAAATGGCAGGTGGAGGTGGAAGCATACAAACTGGTGTAGCTGTGAAAACCTTCTATTCCTAGAGAACAGAGCATGTTAAAAAATGTATTCTTATTAGGGAAGATGCAAGGAGCAGAATCAGTTATATTTGTAACAAAAAATTACAGTAGTTCTTGTATTGTATACGAAAAACCTTCTGTCCACTGAAGTGGACATCATGCATTAAGCGTTGTAATCTGCATGTGTGGTCTATGTTTTCAAGGGGCCATTTGGGGCACATTTCTGTGACCTAGGCGGGTGAAACACATGCAGAGTTTGATGTGAAAAAATTATTGCTCTGTTTTGTAATAATTCATGCATGAAAGGATTAACTGCAACTATTTTGCTCAATGATTTAACGATCACGACAAACTTTTAAAAATCAGTCAAGTAGCAGCTAAAATTATTGATATCTAACCTATGAATAAAACAAATTCTACTATATAGCTTCTGTTCTATAAAAAACCAATACAAACTGCCATAAAACCTTTATACAAGCAACTTTCACATTATAGTGTTTTTGTAATTGTTCTGCTTCACTGAACTGTCTTGTGTTTTTGCTGTTGTCTCTACTGAGCTAATTTCGCCATCTGCACTGGGTGCTGTCCCTAGACAGGCACACCCAAATGGGTTTTCTGTCCCTGTCGCACAATATGTGAGTTCTTGTAAATGCATGCTCTTTGATGCTTATGGAATTTTGTTGTCCTAAATAACAAGTATGTTATCATTGCACTGTCCTGCAAAACTCTTATATGTATGTTGGTGCAGCTGCACTTGTGGAATTAAAATGTCAAACATTTTAATATTTTCTTTAAAGTCACCATGAAATGGCAGTTAGAGCAGCACTAGCTTCCGCAATATGATGTATACACGAGCAAAACAAATCTTTCGACAGGATTTTTTTATAGGGCAGGGAGTCGATTTCATTGACGTCAAATGTGAACACTAAGAATACGTTGGAAAAGCACATTGATTGGAGGGAAACAGACATATTTGATCATTATTGGTTTGACATTATTGGTTCCAATTTTGATGCACGCCCACTGGAACTTGACGCAAATTTAAGTGAAATTATTTTCCAGGAAATGAAGGGGGAAAAACTGTGACTTGATAATACAGAAGTGTTACAATTTTATAAATTTTTCGGTATATATACTTTGACATATTTGTGTGGTTATCTAGAATTGACAGAATTTCTGAAAGTGAATTTTGATTTCAGCTTGTCTTTAATACTACCATTTTAGATTTTTGTAAATTATTTATCTTACTTTTATTTACACAAATGATTTAATGATTACTTGGTGTTAATTATTTTTTTAAAGTATTATTTTCAATGTGTTATTCTACAAACCGCAATTCCAAAAAAGTTGGGACAGTATGTAAAATGTACATAAAAGCAGAAAGCAGTGATTTGTAAATTCTCTTTTACATACACTACTCACAAAAAGTTAGGGATATTCGGCTTTCGGGTGAAATTTCAGGATGAACCTAAAATGCACTATAACCTTTACAGGTGAAATTAATTTGACCTTCTCTAAACTTTTGAATGCACATGTCCAACTATTCAATGTTTCAGTACTTTTTGCACAACTTGCTGTTCTCTAACAAGGAGCTGAACGGCAAAATTCACAACAGGTGTTTGATCCATGAATCGACCAATAAATTTCCTGGTTCAATTAGAATTGGTATTTAAACAGTCCTCTTCATCATGCTGTTTACATTTTGACATCATGAGACCAAGACGACACCTAACAATTGATCAACAGTACCTCGCCATTGCGAGGCTTCAAACAGGATGTTCTCAGAAGGAAGTGGCCACTGAGCTTAGAGTGTCACAGAGTGTCATCAGCAGGTTGCAACAGAGATACAGAGAGACTGGAAGAGTCACAGAAAGGCATAGAAGTGGACGTCCTTTGGCCACATCCCACACTGATGACCGCCTCATTGTGAACAGTGCCCTGCGGAACCGGATGATGAATGCCACTCAACTCCAGGCACATTTAAGGGAGGTGAGAGGCACCCAAGTGTCACGTCAGACCATTCGAAACCGTTTACATCAGCGTGGTCTGCGTGCTAGACGACCTGCAAGGGTACCTGACCACACCACCAGGCACAGGCGTCATCGTCTTGCATGGGCCAGGGAGCATTTACGCTGGACGAGGGACCAGTGGGCCTCAGTGCTGTTCTCTGATGAAAGTCGATTCACGTTGAGCAGAAATGATGGCCGCCAACGATGTTGGAGACGTCAAGGAGAGCGCTATGCATCAGCCACTGTTGTCACCAGACGACCCTTTGGTGGTGGCGGTGTTACAGTGTGGGCAGGTGTGTCTAGTCAATACAGAACTGCCCTACACTTTGTGAATGGTACAGTGACAAGCCCATACTACCTGAATAACATCATTAATCCAGTCATTGTGCCCCTGCATGAACAACACAGGCCTAATTTCATCTTCATGGACGACAATGCTCCAGCTCATCGAGGTCGCATCATTAGGGAAAGGCTGCTGGAGACTGGGGTACCTCAAATGGAGTGGCCTGCACTTTCTCCAGACCTGAATCCCATAGAAAACCTATGGGATCAGCTGACTCACCGTGTAGAGGCTCGTAACTCTGTACCCCAGAACCTCAATGACCTGAGGGCCGCCCTTCAAGAAGAGTGGGATGCCATGCCTCAGCAGACAATAAGTCGACTTGTGAACAGCATGAGACGTCGTTGTCAAGCTGTAATTGATGCTCAAGGGCACATGACAAGTTATTGAGACATTGACATTTTTGTTGTGGTATACCCACCACTGTTGTTGGCTTTTGTTTCAATAAATTGTTTGAGATGAGGAAATCACCATTGCATGCTTCTACTTAAATGCCCTACTTTCATGATACGTATAATATCACTGTAGCGTTAACTTACATTTTCCATAAATTTCACCCGAAAGCCAAATATCCCTAACTTTTTGTGAGTAGTGTATATTTAATTGAAAACAGTACAAAGAAAAGATATTTAATGTTTTACCTTATCAAGTCATCAAGGGTCTGTGATATCAAACAAGCCTCAAACCATCACTCTGCTGCCAGATATGCAGTAGATATGGATGGATCACTTTAAGGGTTGTTTCTCCTGACTCATTTTCCTATTGAACTAATAAACTAATAATTTCTCATGGCTTATTGAAAAATAAGCCATGAGAAACTACCCTTCAAGTGATCCATCCATATCTGCTGCATATCTGGCAGCAGAGTGATGGTTTGAGGCTCATTTGATACCGCAGACCCTTGATGACTTACAGCCATTTAGCCAACCATGGGTTCCATACTATGCCCATGTAATTTATAGCTTAATCTCGTTCCACCCCCCAATTCCCATATAGATCCATTCAAATGCAGAGAGGTTATAGTATCGCTTGTAAGAGTACCTGAAAATAAAATATCAAGAGTTTTCATATCCTTTTATACCCAGTCATGATAGCATCACCTGTTTACCTGTAGAATGTTCCAAACAGGTGTTTTTTGAACTTCCCAGTCTTTTTTTTTTTGCCGCTGCCCCAACTTTTTTGGAACGTGTTGCAGGCATCAAATTCGGAATTAGCATATATTTACAAAAATCAATAAAGTCGATAAGGTAAAACATTAAATATATTTTTTTTGTACTGTTTTCAATTAAGTATATGTAAAAAATAATTTACAAATCACTGCTTTATGCTTTTATGTGCATTTTACATACTGTCCCAACTTTTTTGGATTTGAGGTTTGTATTTCAAATGTTATATAATATATATATAAACAAAATATATATATAAACAAAAAGAACAAAATGTTATCCCTGGACAGTACTTTTTACCTCTCACTCTGTATGAAACATTTACTGAAGGATGGAGATATTGAAAGTTAAGTTTCAAATAAAATAAAGACTTCATAGGAAACCAATGTGGGCTGCATTTCTGCCATATTAAAGACTGCACCATCTGTTACCACTATTAAAATAAGGATACAAGATAAATTCAGCATTTACAAATGAGAAAAGTGATCTGAATACAGTGCAGTGAAAATGTACACATATACTCCACTTTTTACTCATTGTTTCCATGCCCTCTTGTGGTCAAAGTAAGGAATTTGTACAGCCTTTTTTGGGTGGTTCAAACAGTCTCCTCTTACCAGCTGCATCAGGATTAAATACATATCTGGTGACAACTATGCTTTAAACGCATAGTTGTGGGTGTTTAGCCCATTCAGTCAGTGAGCAGCATATGATTCCTTATTGCACAAGTCAGTATTAAACATTGCTCTTTCCATGCATACTTCATTTTTTTCATACTTCAGGGCTTTTCTCCGTTTTTCTCCCAATGTGGAATATCCAGTTACATAGCCTTGTTGAAGTGATCATAATTCCTAGATATTGACAACTGGAATATACCCATCACACAATCAAAATAATAATCATTGGACAGTGGTTTCACACAGTATTATTAAGTAAACAAATAAATAGTTGAATTTAGTTTTAAAATAAAATTTAAAATAGTTTTTTATGATTTATCTAATAAAATCAGCCGGACAGCAGTGGGGGGAGTCTAGGCGGCAGTTTGTAGAGGAAAGTTGGAGGGAAAAAAATCAGTTAGGGAACGTTTAACAGAGCAACAGGAGCACAAACTTGGGATTGCACAAGTAATCTATCTCTGCATAGCTATGAAGACAGGGTTTGAGAATCGATGCAGTCATGAGAGGGAAAACAATCCTACCCACTTAGCAAGAGCCAGCCAAGGAAGGTGGGGGTCACAATCGTTTAATAAAGTGGAGAAATCAGTAGATGAGCATTTGGTTAAAACCTATGGAAAAATTGTATGAACCCATATTTTTCTACAAACACAACTACGACTGTGTCCGAATAGTCCAAATTAGCACACACTACTATTTGAGTATGCCAGTTGAGTATACTTTTTTTGAAAAGCTGTTAAATTAGGCTGGCCTTACCTGCGCGGCCAAATTGAGTGTTCTCAATATCCCCAGATGATGTAGCCAAAGTGTGTAAAAGAAACTGATATAGCCTAGGCTAGGTTTATATGGAGGATATTTCGCATACTGCATGTCACTGCAGTGTAGACTACAGTAAGCAATATGCTAGTACACAGGACGCAGTAAATTGGGCATTCACAATGCCTTCCTCTACAACACTGTTATGACCCAACAATACTATCCCAGATGATTTGACATTACCTTTTTGTGCTTTTATCACAATACATTACTTCTTTGTATCACTTACCACAAAATAGGCTACATCACCATATTTTAGCACTTTCACCAGATCCCTTTATACCGCATTAACAGTTCATACCATTTCCACCTTTTATTTTCCACCTCACACTATACCATATTACCATCTTTCTATGCCATTTCCAGCCATTGATATCTGTGAAGCAACCACACCTACAATTTCTTTAGGAATTGTTAATCTAGTTCCCATATGCTATAACTGACTGGCTAGCTAGCTGGATATCAACCCACTTACTAGCTAGCGTCGCACTAGTTATCGTTAGTTAACTTAGCTATAACACTAACGTCACTTGTGTTTAATGCTAGCTCATGTTAATATTTGGTATTGATGCATTATATTTTCTGGTTTTCCATTTGTGACACTAGGGACATAACATTACGTGTGTAGCCCCAGCCATGGTCCCTCTTGTTGGGGAGCATCCCAACGAGTGCACGGATTGCTCGTCGGGATAAGTGGAAGTCTGGCTGGAGATCCTGGTCGTCATCAAAATATTTGGCAAGGATGGGGACACTGACAATGATCCTGCCATAGGTTGCAAGGCTCTCTCCCTAGAGACAAATTTCCCAAGTTAATAAATATACTCTGCCTAACTTCAGTGCGTCTGTCTATTTGTGTAGTATTGACACCTAGTGGTTCAGATTGGAAACTTAAACAGGGAAAACTACATTAGGAGTTTGTAAATGAATAAAGTGCTACAATGTGAATGAACAGCACAATATGCGATGTAAAATAATCATTTTTTTCATATACATTTAAGTTTAATGATATGTAATGTTAACCAGTGTAGCTAGCTAGTCGGCTGTATAAGACAACCTACGTCGGTGCTGACAAGCGCAATTGTTCTATGAAGTGAAGCCCTCCTCTTCACCCCATCTCTCCGGATGGCTTGCTTTTGTCGGATGCCGTTTTCAATAATGATCCGCCGTCTTATTCTGGCAGCAGCCCGTCTTTTCTCCATTTCAATGGAAAACCACCCCAGAAGCAACAGCATCGCCACAAACATGGCTCCATTTCTACTAACTGCGTACCCAGTTGTTGTTCACGCTCTGGTAAACAGCGCGAAAATAATCAAAACACAGACGATTGCTTACAATGCAAAGACAATTTTATTATGGGGTTGATTGTTTACTTAAAGGTATCCAATGATGTAATGAATAGGCTGTCTTCCTAGCCATCGTTGCCTTCCACTGACTTTTCTGGAATAAGAACGCTAGCAAAAAGGATAATTCAACTGTTGCAGATATTGCTGGTTATATCAGAATATTTAATTAACAGCCGATACAGTAGCCTACAATGCCAGCGAACGTTATGCCTCTCAGGTTTAGCCTACTTACTCGTCAGCATTTCCCCGATAGTTACGGGAAAGGTTAAAGGTTATAGGACAGATGTCGCCACGAAGTGCGTCCCACGACTGAGCAAAACTTTCCGTGCTACCGTACTTCCATGCTCCAGAGTGCGAGCTCCCAAGCCTTGAGTGCGTACTCGGGAGCACGGTAGTGCAGAGCATGGAAGTATGCGGTTTGGGATACAGCCTATGTCTACAGGCTTCTCTTGCCCTGTCTCCAGACTACAACTGATTATAAGCCTGATCATAGATGTGCGTTTTTAATCTAGACTTTTAAATATTGAGACTGTGTCTGACTGCCTTAGAAATTTTCGTAGGGTGTTCCACAGTAGTGGCACTCTGTAGGAGAAAGCTCTCCCACCGTCAAGTTTTTAAGATATTATTGGGACTAGTAAGTATCCTGCTATGGAAGCACATCCATGCCAAAATTCTAAAAAATGCAAATCAGCGATTGCATTTTGTTTACATTTGATGTGTGCAAAAACCACAACATAATTCAAATTAAAATGCAAAAGGCTACTTTGCGTTTTCATTTGCAAGTTAATGTACGCACTTTATCTGATCATTTGAAAATGTTAATGCAAATCAATTTCACCTTTGATTTTTCTCACCCTCTATGGCACAACCCTGCCATAATTTAAATGAAAGTGAAAAATCACATTTGCAGTAGCAGGTTCTTATTGTAATCGCATGATCCATGATCCATAATTCAATTCACCATTTAACATACTGTTTTCATGCTTTTGCGGCACAAGAGTGACATACTGGGGAAATGACCCCGGGGCACAACTGACTCTGATCTCCCTAGTCACAGGCCCATCAACCTTGGAAATTTTAACTGTAGCCTCAGCTATTGTAATAATCTATATTTAGCCTAGTCATGAAGCAACATAGCCTACATATTAAATCAAGTGGACATTTACACAATTTTTTTTAAATTATATTTTATTTTATTATAATGTTACACTTTGGTAGGCTAGTAGGTAGGCTATTTGCAGAGTCTCTGGAGCTTTCCAGATCTCAATGCTGGAAGATGATTTTCCTCTTGTAGCCTAGCCTACACGAAACATTTAAATTTGTTCAATTTAAACAGGCTTGTGGTTATTGAGAGAACGTAAAAATTGGTCTTTTTAGAGGGTGAGTTCCGACAGTAGGCTAGCCTATCCACACAGCTGTAAAAATAAAAAATAATAATAATCCATGTCAGTATTGGCACAGTGCCATTATGCTCAGTCTTTTAAGAACATAGGCTACAGAATCATTTTCATTTAAATAGGTCTACCACTCAGAAAAAATTAGAGACATAAGCACTTATTTTATTGATAGCCTGCTTATTTTAGTGACATGGAACATAGGCTAAGCATTAGCCCAATGTTGGTTTATCACACAGACCTGTCTTAGGCAAACCGGTGAACGGAAATCTATTGCCTCTTAAGGCAAGTCCTCCCTGCTGTTAAATTCGTCAATGGGCTGGCTAGGCTCATCGTAACATTTAGGCTACCTCGTTTACTTTCTAGTTTTTAGCATTTAGCCTATAATCCCCAAACACAGAGGACTAGGAAATGTCACTACCGAGCCTGGTAACTGCCCGACGACCGAAACCACAGACGACCATTGAAGTTGAACCATAAATTCAGTCAGTGGTCCCCTGTAACGCCCCTTTCTTCGAGGCCCCGCCTTGATGGGCAGCTTTGACATTTTGCATGTTGAGTTTGGAGTTTTGGCCAATGGTTTTTGCATGAACACACTGAAATGACAATGTAAACGGATGCAATGCCATGGTATTTCAATTATGTCACTCTTGTGCCGCAAAAGCATGAAAACGATATGTGAAATGGCGAATTGAATTATGATTTCTTTTTTGCCATGGATCATGTGACTACATTAAGAAACTGCTAATGCAAATGTGCTTTTTCATTTTCATTTAAATTATGGCAGGGTTGTGTCGTAGAGGGCGAAAAAAAAATGTGAAATGGATTTCCATTAACATTCTCAAATTGTCTGATAAAGTGCGTACATTATCTTGCAAATGAAAACGCAGTCGGCTTTTGCATTTTCATTAGAATTTTTGCGCACATCGAATGTAAACGAAATGCAATCGCCGATTTGCATTTTCATTTGAATTTTGGCGTGGATATGCTTCCATAGCCTGCTTCTTGGGAACAAAGTGATTTTGTCGGCTTATAGGGTAAAAGCAGATTACATATATACCCTGGTGCAAGTCCATTCAGACTGGTCAGAAGCAAAACCTTAAAGTCTGTCCTATAGTTAATCGGTAGCCAATGAAGCGATGCTAGCACTGGGGTAATATGGTCATACTTCTTGGTTCTAGTCAGAATGCGAGCAGCTGCATTCTGCACTAGCTGGAGATTCTTTAGCAAGGAATTAGGGCAGCCAGATAGCAGGGCATTACAGTAATCTAGCCTAGACATAACAAAAGCATGGATCAATTTCTCTGCGTCCCCTTCTGATAGGAAGTGCCTAATTTTAGCTATGATCTTTAACTGAAAGAAAGCCACTCTGGATAAGATTTTTATGTGCGTGTCAAAGGTTAGATCTTAGTCAATAGTAACACCTAGGTCTTTCACAGCCGTATTAGGAACTAAACAACCATCAGAATTTCTCCCTTTGTTTTTTTGGACCTAAAACCAGTATTTCAGTCTTCTCTGAGTTTAAGAGCAGAAAATTAGGAAGCATCCAAGCCTTAATATCTGCAATACAAGCCTCTAATTGAGAAAGTGGTAGTGCCTTCATGGAAATGTATATCTGCGTATCGTCCGCATAGCAGTGAAAATCTACCCCATGTGTCCGAATAATATCACCAAGGGGTAGCATATATAGTGAAAAAAGTACTGGACTTAGCACTGATCCTTGTGGAATACCATATTTAATTACTGAGTAGCTTTTTTAATTTAACAAATTAATCCATCTAATATTGGCCTGGTATGATATAGACGGTGAATCATAGTTTTAACCTACATATTTTTAGTTGAGACCAGCAGCTAGTATAAGTCACTCTGTGGTCTGTCTGTCTGTCTGAATTTGTCCTGCTGCTTTGTAGTATGCTTGATCCGGGTTACCCAGAGTGACGTGTGCAGCGCCTGATCCTATGGAGTAAGAACGCTGTGAAAAATACGTATGCATAACTTTAAACATTCGTGCGTAAACACATTTGTTGTACACAAGACGTATGCATAACTTTAAACATTCGTCCGTAAATACATTTGTTGTACACAAAATTATGTTTTCATACACGTAAATCATACATAAAATATGAAGTTGTAAAATTGCGTGTGTGTGTTTTTATGAGAGTACGAATCCAAAAGCTACGACTGCAAAGATTTATGGATACAACTCAGATTTCTACGGCTACGAATTCTTCCTTACGAATACGGATTCACGTTTGTGGGTACGAGTTGAAAAGTGTTAAAATTACGTCACTGGGGCACAGGCAGGTCACAGGGGAAATTAATCGAACATCGATTCCACCAAATGCGCATGCGTCGAAAGCGCAAGATGGCTTTGAAATCACTAATTGAAATGTATTCAATGAATTAAAATAAATAGGCTACACTTTAAATGGATTCACTGATGATATTATACCAATTAGAGTATATGCAACTAACACATTATAGGCTACACAGGATAATTAGGCTACAACTTCAAGAATGTTCTGGACCAATAACGTCAGTGCACCGATCGATCAATAGGATAAGCAGTATGGCCGAATTGAGCCGAATTGAGAATGTATTCCATATCGCTGATATCCAATTTAGGGTTTCCCGCAGCTCGATCTGTTTTGTTTTGAAAGGGAGAATTTATCTTTTTGGCAGGAATATATAATATATTCATCATAATGAACCAATTACTCAATGGGTAGCCTACTGCTATGGGGAAACATTTAGACTAGTACATTAGCCTACATGTAAGATAATATGCTGTGCATTGTGTGAATGATTTGCAAACATAATACATGCTTTGCAAACATTTTCTCTTTTTTTGTCCGCAGAGGGCCTTGTCACGTTTTTTTCTTTACCTGTATTAAACATTGCAGCGTCTGACCACAAGTGTTAACAGTTGCAGTGCTAGAGTGCACCTTGTGTGGTAGCCTTCAAACTAAACTGATAGAATTAACTTGAGCAAAATGTTGCATCCAGTTACCCGTTAGATCATTTAGCTTTACATCCTTTACCCCCTAGTGCTCATTGCACTTTTTGTAATCGAAACTTGTAATAAAGAATGATCTATTTTTGATAAACATGACTCTGGTGCTTTACTTCAGGTAAATTGAAAATTGGCCTGTGCTTCACAGATAGTTTTTATGAGTAATCGCCTTCATCCTATGATTAAACATTTCTATCCTGATGGGAGTGGTCTCTTTCTTCCAGGATGACAGCGGTCTCCACCACCATCATCAAAACAACAAATGAGATAACGTCACTGTGTGTCCCGTTTGAAATGTCATTCACTGCCAAATCATTCTTGCATTTATGCTAGTTTGTTGTTTGTATTTTTAAATTGAACAGCTAGCTCGACCTAGACCGTCTCCGTATTGATTCCGGTGGGGCGATCGTCATTCCATGAGCCGAACTCGCCACCTTTAATAAAACGAAAATTTTGCTACAACTAAAGGCTACTAGTTGATGTGCTAAAAACTTAACTAGTGGACACGTTGGTTTTATGCTATAAAATAGTGAAGAGAAGTGTAGCCTATGTAACTAGTTAGGCGAATATACGGACTCTATACAAATTGTATAGTTAACATTTTACACTGTTGCTACGTACTTCACTAGTTAGCTAGTGCTGCTTTAATTGCAACACGTTAGGCTTAAAAGGCCACTAGTGGGTTGAAAGGCTGACTAGTTGGCTGTGATGCCACTAGTCGGCACTGTGGTGCAACTATGTAGAATAAAAGTGCAACTAGTGGCTCAATTTATGAGGTGCCAATCTTTGATATCAAAACGGTTTCGTTGCATGTTCACAGTCGTTAGGTTACAGCTGATGACAGTAACTAGCCTACCACAATAGCTGTCTGTAATAGCCCTAAATGTGTTACAAGACTGTGTAGAGGCCTAGCCTAAAATGGTGGTGGAGACCACTTCATCCTGGAAGAAATAAACCACTCCCATCAGGATAGAAATGTTTCATCATAGGATAAAGGCGATTAGCCTACTCATAAAAACTATGTGTGGCACAGGCCAATTTCAATTTACCTGAAGTAAAGCACCAGAGTCATGTTTATCAAAATTAGATCATTATTACAAAGTTTCAATTACAAAAAGTGCAACGAGCACTAGGGATAAAGGATGTAAAGCTAAAATCAGTTTAGTTTAAAGGCTACCATGCAGCACTGCAACTGTTAACACTTGTGGTCAGATGCTGCAATGTTTAATACAGGTAAAGATCACACACAAAGTGAATTCAAGGGAATGTAACAAAAAAAAAAAAAAAAAACGTGACAACGCGAATATGGACGCTTTGAGCTACGCCAACAGTTTTTCTTTTGCCATGACATTTGTGAAAGACAAACCAGAGCGTTGCAGCGAGGGACGCTATAGCAGGCAACAACAGTAAACAAAGAACAATGCAGGGGGCGTTTCTCGCATCCTTGCGTAG
Organism: Synaphobranchus kaupii; assembly: GCA_029718625.1. NCBI lineage: Eukaryota > Metazoa > Chordata > Actinopteri > Anguilliformes > Synaphobranchidae > Synaphobranchus > Synaphobranchus kaupii. Next base: position 31,065,981 of record CM056382.1, on the reverse strand, counting down.
CAAAATGTGCAGTTCAGATTTTGTAACGCGATGCAAACGTGTGGTGCAATTCCACGCGTTTCCGTTAGAGGTGCTAAATGTAAATACTGTTCAATAACTGAAAAATTGCAGACTACACACAAAGAAGTAATAATTTCCGGTTTAAGGTTACTCGCTCCACCCAGATTAGCCTAGGCTGCCAACTAGCGGACAGGGCGAAAAGAAGCCGGTAAACGCGCGTATAGTATGTAAGCAAAGACCTCGCGTATGTCCCAAATCTACTTTGGCATTCATGTTCCTTGCGTAGAGTATGTACTAGGCCATAAGGTTGTACATTGTTAAACTGGTTATGTTTTTGTTTACTTTTGGTACTTACATTTTTAAATCAGATACTTCTGTACTTACTCAACTGGTGTTTTAATGGGGGACTTCCTACTTTTACTGGAGTCCTTTTCAGCTGTGACTAGCAGCTAGTAGAAGTCATTCTGTCTGTAATTGGGTCGGTCTGTCCGATTTTTCTGCAATGGGCTATACTCGCATATACAGATACTTTACCATATGGTCGCAGCTTATCACGTGCTAACGTGCTTGTCCTTTTTATGACAGCTCTTTGATAATTGCAAGTAGGATAGGAAAAGGAAAATAAGACCAGTATTATGTTCAAATAAATTGATATTAGAATGAGTGCATGTTATGTGAAAGATGCTGTATTTTTCATAATCTATTGGTGGCGCTAGACATAAACCACTGAAAACTCTGAATCCACATATCTTGCAGACACGCCTCATTTTCATCAAATCTCTATCCTGCACACGTATACTGGAGAGATGCTTAAAGGAATACTGAACTTGTTGGACCAAAATATTGTATAGCTACCTGGCCCTGATTTGAGTCGTAATATTCACACTCATCTTCATTACTTGCTCCAGTGGTCAGAAACTGGCCAACGGAGAATGAAGTTTTTTCTCTCTCCACTCACTCTCATTGAATGGTGAATCAGGTCTCAAAAACACACTTTTAGCACATAAACGAATGCAAACAATGCGGATTATGCCGATATATAAAATCATGACAATCACAACGAACGTTTGAAACAAATGTTGATTGATTTGATTTTGAAGAACTGTTTTCTGAGAAAACTGTTGCTAACTTCTTTGCTAACTTGCTCAGTTTGTTTACACACGTCAGGGTGCTACTGGCGCAAGAACGAAAGGAAGTTCTTTCCAAATCTTTGGAAAGTGTCAAATATGGAGCTTTTTATCTTTTCAATCATTTGGTTCTGGATGTCAAGATTTTATTAGGTAGCTATACAATATTATGTTCTAACAAAGTTCAGTGTGCCTTTAAATCAGTGGATTTTTTTTATAGTTCTAAATGGCGAAAAATCAAAGTAACTAAGTTATTGGTTTTTGAGGCAACTTTCTTTCTCTTGAGGAGCATAGTACATGTACAAAGTTTCATGTCTTTAGCTCAAACAGCTGGTACATTCTACTCTGCCTTGTCAAACTAATGACAATGAGTTATTTGGACAGCAAGTGGTGGTTGTGCTGAGAAATATAAACAATCCAGTAGTTAAACTCCTAGTTCAGAGAAACATTATTTCTCTACGTTATGATGCCCAAGAGGTCGAACAGGAAAGTGGACATGTCTTCTTCAGTCAGCTCACACCAGGAAGAGCAGCATTCCTGAGAGCCCATGCTGTTCAGTTGATGTACAGCCTCCAGTCCCAGCCTCAAAACCTCCAGTCCAAACTTCAGAGTCTCCAATTGGACCTGCGAGTCAACTTCCAACCTCACTCAATATGAACACTGACAATAAAGAAATCAACCTCACCAGTCTATAGGTAAAATGTTCATCATACCTAACTTTCTCTCTGGCCTGTGGTTCTTGAGTTTTTTTCAGTTTTGACTCAGCGATTGTTTGAATGCCCTAGTGGGTGATTTGTTAATGTGTAATATGTTAAAGGGATAGTTCAGAATTTTGGACATAATGGCTCAATTACGACTTACCCATGATGTAGTTGATTGATGGAAACTATTTTCAGCTAATTCCATGCTGTCCCTTCTTTTGCACATACACACGTTGCTAATGCTAGCGCAACTCTATGGTAACCGTAGCATCCACTACCAAACGCACTTAAACACTCCACAGTGCACCCAAAGCAAATAAAATACGACGTCTATCGGGGTTATTTTGAGTGTTTATACCATCATTTTTGAAGTCAAACTATCGTTGAATCCTTTAATTTGTGCTGACCTATATTCTCTGTGGAAGTACGGTGGCGGAGCGATACTTTACGTTACCTACGAATGTAGTGCCGGCACTGGTCGACTACAACAACAAAGAAGAGCAACAAGTTGCAACGGCCACGTTCGCTCCACCGCTGTACTTCCACAGAGAATATAGGTCTGGGCTCAAGCTCATCTGAGATGGACTGACGCAAAGTAGAAACGTGTCCTGACGAGTCCACCTTTCAAATTGTTTTTGGAAATAATGGACGTTGTGTTTTCCGGGCGAAAGAAGAAAAGGATTGTTACCAACGGGTTCAAAAGACAGCAAGTCTGTCATGGTATCGGGGTGTGTTACTTGCACATCTGTTAATGCTGAAGGGTACAAATGCATTTTGGAGCAACGTATGCTGCCATCTAGACGTCTTTCAGGGACGTCCCTGCTTATTTCAGCAAGACAATGCCAAGCCACATTCTGCATGTGTTACAACAGCGTGGCTTTGTAGTCAGAGTGCGGGTGCTAGACTGGCCTGTCTGTAGTCCAAACCTGGCTCCCATTAAAAACGTGTGGCGCATTATGAAGAGCAAAATATGACAATGGAGACCCCGGAGTAGTGTCCTCAGTTCCCAAAAGATTACTGAGTGTTGTTAAAAGGAAAGGTGATGTAACAGTGGTAAACAAGCCCCTGTCCCAACTTTTTTGGGACGTGTTGCGGCCAGGCATCAAACTTAGAATGAGCGTATATTTACAAAAAAACAAATAATAAAGTTTGATTAGGTAAAGCACTAAATATCTTGTCTTAATACTGTTTTCAATTGAATACAGGTCAAAAAGGATTTGCAAATCATTGCTTTCGGTTTTTAATTTACATTTTATACAAATCTTTTGGAATTGGAGTTTGTACTTTATCACACAGATGGGTGATTTGTGCCAAAAAAGGAACTCACAAAACTTTTTTTTTTTTCCCAAGCCAAAAAAAATAACTTAATGACAGAGACAAATGTGACGACCAGGCACAGATGTAGAACCCAAAAAGGCGGACTCAAAGCCAGACGTAAAATAAAACTCCCGAAGGAGATTTTATTACACACAGTTGCACGGTACAGAGTGTTAGGCACAGTACTGAAAGCGGCTGGCAGGCTCGTTCTCGTAGGAGAACAGGGTTCATAACAGGTAGGCAATCCGCAAAGGCAAAGGTACAGATATACACTAGGCAAAGTCATAGTCAAGAAAACAAAAACAGGGTCAGGAATAGAACTGGCAAAAGACGTGGGGTCCTATCTTACACCCGGCGCTAACCCAAATGCAAGTGTCTTTGCTATCTTACACCCGGCGGTGGGTTCATTATAACGCCTAGCGCTGTATTGTATTGTTGCGCCCGTTGCAAGTGAACTGGGCATGTTGGTCTTAAGATGAGTGGCGAGGATTATTTTTGGCGTATTGCTATCTTGAGCCAGCAGAAAGCACTTGCGCTAGAACCACCACAAACCTGGTCTAAAGTCATGTCGCAGTTTTTTAACAGCGCATATAAGTGCGTCTACATAGGCGTGTGCAGAACGCGCGTACCCTCCTGTCTGTCACACACAGGGGCGCGCACAAGCATGACTAAAATATCAAGATTACAATGTGAAATATTATTGTGTAGGCTATATCAAAAAATGCATAATAATAAAAGGGTCCATAGCCTACCTTTCCCTCAGCGAAGGGGAATGCCACATTGAATTGCTTTCTGCCCACTCCATCAACATCCAGGCGATGTGCGATCGTACGGGACAATGGCTATCCATTGGCTGAACCTAGTCCAGAAGCGACTAGGTTCAGCCCATTTGCACCTTGCGCCGTGCTTAGCGCCCAAAAAAATACACCGTTAAAATAGCAAAAGTGGACTTGGACACGCCCAAAATGGACTTTACGCCATGCGCTTAGACCGATTGCCAAGATAGAGCCTGTGGTCGTAAACAAACATGGTCAAAACATGGAATCAAACACAAAGGATAAATGCTCAAAAGTGCAAACATTAAACTGAAGCAACAATCTCACAGTAAACGCCAATACAGGGTTTAAATACACTCACAGACAGATGCAACAAATTAGGGAGAGCAGAAAGCGGAAACGAGAATCAGCTGTAGCGAGTAGAAGAGTTAACGAGGAAATCAGGAAAGAGAATAGTGATAGCAAAGGCGGAAAGGAGAGACAGCTGTAGTGAATAGAGAAGATGCCGTTAGATAATTAGTAGAATAGTATCTCCAAACATTTAAAGGAAGTTAGTTATTAGTAGATCAGTAAACCTTAATTCTATGAAGTTAGTAAATTAGTAATCATTAGTACTGAAAGAAGGAAATAGCAGGAATTACAGAGAACACCGAATATACCAAAATACACCTATTCCGCTTCTTCTTCTTCTTCTCCTTGATCTTCTTCCCATTTTCCTGCCAAACTGCCTGCCTCCATCGCGATGTTATCCAATGGGGAGAATTATTATTTGAGGATATGGTCCATATACCTCACATTCTGTTTCACTCCCATATCAGTCTGGTAGCACCCGTTCAAACTGATTCCCAGTTAATCACAACCGTTTAACTAATATGGGGCAGGGCTAATACGATGATTGTACCCACATGACTAACCCACGTTTCATTGCTCAGATTGGTTGTAGGTCTATCCAATTCCATGCAGAATAATTTTGGTCTGCAATCGTTGATAAGGTCCCTTGGAAATCCAAAATGAATCGAGTTTCCAGTCAAACCCCATTAACTTTTTTCGAATTGGGCTTGGCGAAGCCAGGCTAATGTCATTATATCAAAATTTGTACATCTAACGTTAATGTTCTTTTAACGATGTGAACAGAGTTCAATTGGCCATATTTAGCTAACTAACTAACTAGCGTTTTTTACCTTTCTGTTGTGTGCGCAGGTAGTTCCCTGCAGCACCAACAGACAGAAAACAAATGGAGCCACATTGGCTACGTTAACCATGAGAGTTCTGATTCACTTTAACAATACATTTTCAAGTTATTTAATACTGGTTAGGCTAACGTTACCAAGCGTAACAAGCCTACAAGGTGTGTGGCTAGCTAGCCTAGAAGCTAACGCCGTTGTAATAACGTTACTATTTTGGTCACCTTCCTAAGCCAGTACACCCAAGTTCGCTACTTCTAGCTAGCGAGGTTGCCTTACTAGCTAGCCTATTTAAGCTTATCAGTTAATTGATGATGGCTTGAATAGGCAGATAGAATGCTAGTTAGATAGGTGAAAGAACTTCTATAGCCTATCCGTTAACCGGAACTCCGCTGGTCAATCACATCGGGGGGTATGTCAGAAAACGGGTTTACTGGAATCTCTGAGTTTGCTAACCCTGAGATTGAATTGAATTAATCTCAGGGTTAGCAAACTCAAAATTTTCACTAAACCCGCTTTCTGGAATACTCCCCCGAATAGTCAGTTAAATCAACTACCCACTCGGCTAGGCTACCAATAACACAGAGAAAGGGACCACTTCACGTGAACAGAAACATGTAGCGTAATACTACGATTTTCAGAAATAATATGGTTATTATTATTACCTTATATTTTCCAAGTACCTCGAATGTCGAACGTAGAGCTGTTCCTGTTGTATCCAGCAGACTAGATGTAGTTTTTCTGAAAGAGCAAACTATTTATGCTCCGGGGTTTTAAACTTTAAAGTTTAAAGTTGAGGACTAGATGAATGGGCAATGTAAGGCATATATTCTATTTACTAAACGAAAAGGCCAAAACTATTACACAAAAATAGAAAAACTATTCGTGGGCTTCAGTTGCTGCCCACGTTTCACTGCCTCACTGCCTCACTGCCTGACAACATAGTGGTCAAAATCACTAAACATGGCGGCGCCCCCATTGCAAAACATTGTAAACGCATATATATTTATATTTATTTTGAAAACCACTGATCAAATATGCTCCAAAATGTAATGGGTTCGTCCTTGGCCCATACTACACATACATACTATACTACACACAAATTGGTCTGGTAGTTTTTACGTAATCCTGCCCACAAACAAACAAACATACAAACAAACAAACTCACCCACACCACCAAAAACATACCATTCTGTTGTGCTGAACGAATCATTCACGAGCGGGCGGGCGGCGAGCGAGGCAGCGAGCATGCAGAGTGGACTTCTGCGAGCGAACGTGTTGTGATTCGTTCACTGAAGGCTACTAGACACAGTGAGTTAACGTGACGTTATCCTGAGTGATAATCAGCGGCTCAAACTGCCAGAATCAGGCCCAGCAAGTTAAGACTTAAAAGTCATTGAAAACCAGCGTTCATCTCCAATATTGATATTCAACGAGGAAACTTTTAAAATATCAAGATTTGTAAACGGAGTTTGGCGCGTTTGTCAAAGCGACAGCACTTCCGCATGAACCGTTCGGCCGTTTCAGTTCACTGAGTGAGTCGGACTAGGCAGTATGCAGTCGGAGCTCCGCCCAAGCACTGAACGATTCGGTGAACTAATCTTTTGAACGAATCTTTTTAATGAACTGATTATAGTGATTCGAGTCACTGAAGTTAACTGTTTTGCCCATCACTACAATGTACTGAGAGTATAGGCAAGATTTATTTGTAAAGTGAATAAGGTAGGCTATTAACTAATTAGCCTAGCGAATTTAACCTACAGGAGCAAAAGCTTCTCTTTTTTTTTTGCAAAAGTTCCTTCCTGGCTATGTTGGAGGCAACGGTGTTGCTTTTTGCTCATTTGATTGTTTCATGTTCTTATCTGTCCATTATCTGCCCGTATCAGTCTTTTTTCCGCACAGGAGAGAAATAGGCTACGTTGCTGTACTACAGCCCATGCTACACTGCTATAGGCTCGTTGTTGCAGACACAGCCCCCTTTATGGGAACGTGCACGTACCTTGATTAATAAAGCACATGTTCACTTAGCAAGTTGATAATCGTAGTAGCCTACCGATTCAGCCAGATTGCGGTGTTTATGCTTTCTGAAGCCAGCTAACACAAAGAAACCCTGGCTATGTTAAGCTTTCTTCGTAGTATACCCCCCCCCCCCCCATGTGTTGTGATGTTTATCAATACTGGAGAAAAAATATTATTGTGATATTTTCCATATCACCCTCCATCAACATAAACCATGTTGTCTTGCCATGACATAATCCCAGCAGGTAAAGGATCCATACAGGAGTCATGTTTTTTGTAGTCACCTCATCTCTTCTTTTAGAACCAGCTAGATGGTATGTTTTGTAGCTATACTCCAGTGAACATTTTTGTGTTTAAAAGTTGGTTAAAAGAAGGCGGTGAAACGCCATCTCGGGTTCAGGTGAAAAACCGTCTAAATTTGGTTGAAAAGTGAAAGTTTTTTAACCGGCTAGGATGTAGCCAGGCTATGGCCATGTAAAACCTGAGCTAAATTAGTGAAAAATGTATGTTAAAACTTCTGCCAACCAGTATATATTCCGGCTTTTGCTCACTGGGACGCGACAGACTTGTTGCCTAGGTGACGCTGACTGATGATAAAAGACAACGTCTGCTGTCCGAATTTATTGTTTACTTAAGTACACTATTTAGTGCCCTATATTGGCATTCACTAGTTGGGATGGAGCTGAGATGGAGAGGGACAGAACACTTTTTATCCAGTTAAATCAGGGGATGATTAGGCGGCAAGTTGAGAGAGCCAGGTTGGGAATTTAGCCAGGACATCGGTGAACCTCCTAAACTTTGCGAGTGTCATGGGATCTTTAATGATCATAGTCAGGACCTTGGTTTAATGTCTCATACAAAAGACGAAGTCTCCTACACTCTCAGGACAAAAGATACAAAAAGTACCTAAAAAGGTACAAATGCTTGTCACTGGGGTGGTACCCTATAGGTATATAAAACTGTATACCTAGCCAGCAATGTACTAGGTAAAAAAATGTAAGTTTTACCTGTTTTGCTATTTGGGTACTTATTAGTACCCAAATAGAACATGATTGTACTTTCAGGGTACATTATTGTACTTTACATTTGGGAAATGTGTTCCTTAAAGAAGAAAAATGGACCCCCACTCTACCTTTACTGAGTGTTTGACTAGAGGGAAGATTGTCCCCTACTGGCCTACCAACAACACTTCCTGCACTATTTTTTTTTCTGCAGAAAAGTTTTAGTACTAACCAATCACACACTTGCTTAGTTTCAGCCATTCGGCAGGAGCATAGTCATTGGTGGTATGGCTGCTGACAGATGAATGGTAACAGTAATCTGTCTACACATACAGCTAAGGATAATTATAGACTAAGGGAATAAGAGGGCTATATATACACAGGAACACAAGGGTGTGAGCAATCAATAAACAGGACACAGGTGCAAACAGGGAAAACCAATATTACAATAATTACAAACAATGAACCGGAAAACAGAACAATAGCGGCTTCTAGTGGCCTCTAGCCTGAACCATGACATAATGAGCAGTGATGTCAGTGAAACTCCCCATCTATGAGTCCACGTTAAATTGACAACACAGCTTTGACAGAGCCTACAATAAAGCATATAGTCAACTTACATCAACAGAAAATGGTACTGTACTGGCTAAAGTTAGTTGGTTTTGGGTACTCACTCCATAACATGACTTGGGACATGCAACTGTATGGCTATTGCACACTGACCTGTAGCCAGGAACCGAACGTGACAGAAGGGCCTTCTTTGGGAGAGATGACCTTTCTGAGATGGGTGTCCAGCTTCTGGACACGGGGACTTCTTTTTCCTTCAGGAAAAATAAGTCCTCCACAGACATGCGCAGGAGGTCCCGAAACCCCATTCATATCATTCATCTACAATACCACATAAAAAGAAACAGAGACCATCATTAAAAATAATGATTTCATAAAGTAGATGACATGACATAATTGACATGATTTACCATTACAAATGTACAGTGAGCTTGTTTTGGAATTATTGTTGGGATAGTAGTTCAATGTAATGTTGTGTGTGCCCTGTGATGGATTGGCGGCCTGTCTAGGGTGTATTCCTGCCTCTCGCCCAATGCATGATGGGATAGGCTCCAGCACCCCCCTGCGACCCTGACCAGGAATAAGCGGATTAGAAAATGGATGGATGGATGGATGGATGGATGGATGGATAGTAGTTCAATGTGTTGTAACTCCAGTGGGTGGTGCTGGTGCTTTTCTTACCCAGATGTAAATAGGAAGTATATGGGGGGATAGGGCAGTGATGTTGATGTGAATTCTGACCATTATTAGCTTGAGTTTTTGTAGAAATAATAAAGCAATAATATGTAGCGTCAGAAGGATAAAGATCCATAAGACGGAGGGCTCTATTTTCCAGCCTACAGTGAATAGGCACAATAATAGAAGCTTCTTGGGTTTAACTCCATTGGGTTGGTTCAGACTCCCTAATGATCAACGTGTGAACCCTCGATTGTCAGAAACAGAAAGGGAATCATACTTGAGCAGGAATGCTTGATGACATGCACAATGAGTTCAAGATCAAAAAGAAGGTGGTCCTCACGACTATGGAAAATGGGTCAGACTTTGTGAAAGCATTTAAAATGTTTGCAGATGTTCAAGGTGATGCGATGAAGAGGACAACATTAGGAGGGTCTGCGGTTCACAGAAGTGACATATATATTGAAGATGAGGATGACTTCCACCTACCACCACATCACCAGTTGCACCAGTAACACACTCAACCTTGTTGCAATCAAAGATGCAGAGATGGCTGTGAAAATATCTGAAACTTAAAAAATATCAATAGCAACCATGGGGTAATGTCTAGCCCTCAAGAACGAACAAAATCAAAGCACTTAAGCATCCAATATCATTCAGGAGGAACTTGGATGCCAGCTGATCATTCCAAACATAACCTGCTGAAATTCCACCTATCACGCTCTGGAGAGGCTGAAGAATTACACCACATGGGGAGGCCTGGATAATGTCTGGACATGGCTTAAGTTGCATAAGTTCAAACAAATGGAGAAGATATATATCAGTGACTATGTCACAGTAAATGTTATCTTTATTTTTTATTGCCGTTATAAAACCAGTATATATGTTTTTACAATCTCATTTGTTTCAGACTGCTTGATAAGTCTATAACTCAAATAGATTTTAGGTCATGACACAGCCAAATATACATTTAAATGCTTATTGTATCTGTATAGCCTATGTTGCATCCATTGGTAGACACTAGTTTCTGTTGTGTATCATGTATCAAGTATTTCCTTTGAAACTTTTAAAACTGGATCACATTGTGTTTCAGGTAATCACTCCATTGGCAAATGTTCCTGACGGTTTTCAATGGGGTATTATTTTCTCTTCAAGAACTGAAGTTGTCTCATGGCAACAGCAAGTCATCCTCTGTTCCAGATGGAATACATCCCCACAGAGTGCAAGTGGGGATAGTGAGTCTGGTCTAAAAGAAGAGATGAGGCGACTACAAAGCCCTGCTGGAGGTCCTGCAAACCTAAAAACCGAATATCCACAGAGAAAAGAAGATGAGATCACTGCATTCTTCCCAAAGAAAAATGAAGACAAGGAAATGAATGAAGTTTTAAATCTTCCTGAAATCACCCAAGAACCCAGTGACAGGGTTTTCAGCACTGCCAAAAATGAAAAGGGTATTCTTGAAGTTAACACTGGTCTCCCTACCAGTATTGTATGTAAGGCTGGCAAGGGAATCTATTTGTCCTAAGCGCAACTGGCTTTATGACAAGAACTTTCAGATTCTGCTTACTTGCAATGCAATGAAAGATTCTGTAATTAAATTAACACTCACAATATCAATGAAAAGGAAATGAACTAGTAGGCAAAAAGGTCTAGGGTTTAAAATAAAGGAAAATAATAGGTGGAAAAGGTTATTGTTGTATTCATTGCTTTCATTTTCAAGGCAGTACAAGAAAAAGGAATAAACATTTTTCAGACATTTTTTCATTTTCTGTAAGAAATTAAACTTATTGGTAACATTTGACTCATTTATTATCTTTCTATTATATAATGACAAAATGAGATATGATTCGTTTTTTTTTACAGAAGTAGTTTAGAAAAATTCATTTTAAAGTAACTTCAGTTAAAAGAAATACATTTCTAGTGAGGGTAGCTAACTTAATTTAGTGTAACTTAAGTTCTTCCAATGTAAAGTGATTGGTAGTTTGATTAACGACTTTTACAAGTAGCTTCACCAACACCCTGTTGATTAGTCATTACCTTATCACTATGGTCACAAGTCCATTGACAGAGTAGTTTGGAACTGACAGGTATCATTTTGCTTTCTGTGCACTATTCCAAATATTTCCTCACCTCTGTCCCAGAGCTCCCACAGTGTCATTGCAATTCTATATATATAATATGCAATTGATGAGGCTGGAAGAATAGGGCCCTATTCCCCGTAGCTGGTTAACTGAGTTAAACCCGGAACAGTGTTTTTGCTAGTTCATGTTCGATATTCGTGGGGTTCTGGGTTTTACTCTGCACAGTTAGCCAGCTAACTGAGTTATCCACCTAACAAGTAAAACATTCAAGTAACAGGGGCCCAGGTCACTTCAAATTCTGTAATCGAGTCCAGAGGGAATTTCTGGAATCGCTGATTTTCAGCTATATTTGTGGTCATTATAAGCACTGTGTCGTCCAACTTTCTGTTTGGAGAATGCTTAAAAAAAACTTTTTTAACAACTCCCATCTGCTTCATAACTAGGGAAATGGCTTGTCTGTGCCATCTGTTGACTAATCTGTGAACACAGACATGCTATCAGCTGACTTGAGCAGTTCCTTTATTTTTTCTTTCTGCAGCTGCGACACATACAGTACGTCTGCATACATTGTTTTGCAGAGGGGATTGCCCCACCACTGATTGCATGCTTATTCAGAAATGCAGGTAGTTTGAGGGTATCCAGTTTTTCATATTGAATGTTTGTACTCATAAATGCATTGGTCAAATAGTAGATGGCATTTACCTAACAATCAAAGCACTTGTGCCCCGCTGACAGGTGATATCCCCATTGTTAGTCTCCATACAATTAAACTGGAGTTGATGTTTTTAAATTGTAAACATTGATCTGTAATTGTTTTGTATGTATGTATGGATAAATTACAAACTGCAGAAAATATTGAATCACCCTGTGTACAGTGTACCAGATAGATACTGTTGGACACTTTTTGTGCTTGACATTTCATCCATATTTATCCTTCCTTCCTTCCTCTCCATGTGATAGGAGATTGATTTTAAAAATTGATTTTATAATAGTCATAAATAACCACTAACTATTTGATTAGTCAGGTGATTGTGCTCATCTAGGGCCTAATGGCAAACCCAAGGGGATGTAGCGCAAGTTTAAATGTCTCACTATTAATATATTATCAGTTATTATTTAATTGGTTGCTACATTTCACATTTGAATACTGCCCTCTCTCATGACAATGTTTGGGTGCAGCACAGCCGGTCATGTGAAAAAGGCCAGTGGGTGTATGATCATGTTCTAACCCCAGATTAAAACATGAGACTAAACTAATTATGATGTTCGTTGATGACCATGATGTTTAGTTCCATTAGTTGAATCAGTTGGCATAGTGCTGGGCTAGAAAGAAAGCTTATGCCAAAACTAGACCTTTTCCAAGACCATCAGCATGTATATAAACTAGATGGCTGACAGAGGGCGCTCTTATAAAGACACTGCTCGGAACGCACACAGTCCACAGAAGTAACTCTCCTCCATAGAAATGAATGGGATTTTGCAATGCCTTTGAAAATCATTTTTCCAGGAGAAAAGTACAACCAAATATTTATTATGTCTTTTCTCTAGAAAACGTTTTTGAACAATCTGTTTTTAATTAGATAAATTCCATTTAAGCTAGGACTACACATAATGTAGCATACTTAGTTCACCTTCTGGGTTTTTTATTTATTTGATAATATTTCAGTTTCATTGTATTTTTTTTTAGCACCAAAGGATCTGTACTTGCAGGAGTTTCTGACGAGCAGCCAGCTTTACAATGGCTGGTATGTTGGCATGCCAGATTATAGATTTGCTGAGCAAAATACATGAATCCAAAGGAACATATGCTAGCTTAACTAGCTGGCCATGCTCAGTTTATTACATGCTTGGCTCAATGTTATCATTTATTCAGAAGTTAAGAAAGTACTAATAACTAGTCCTTTCATGTCCACAAAAGTTTCACAATATACAGCATCAATTACCCTAATTTTAATGTTTAATTAAATTTTCTGATTTAGCATACTCCGAAATGTATTTTATCAATTACTGTAATTTATGTATGGAAGTTCTTATGTCCTTAATATAATTCTTAATTTCTCATTTGTAATAATAGTAATGTAATATTGGAATCTCTAAATGCAAGTTTTTTAAATTTTATTTCTTATTGTAATTTATGCTACTTTTATTTAATGCTAAGTTTATTTCATTTATTGTATGCCGGCTGGGAAAAATAAATGTTTCTATTCTATTATATTATTCCATGAATTGGAAACACCTGTTGTTGTGGTTTAGAATCAATCTCAGAATCAATCTGTTACTCTACATTTCAACTGTAATCTCCACTAGATGGAGACATTACCCTGATTCACAGTGATTATATGTCATTGTTAGTTACTGTACTGTACTGTTACTCACTGTAACTTGCAAGCATGCACAACATGCTGGCTAAGCACATTGCAAATATAATTGTTGTGAGATTTGATCATCAAAAGGAAGGGATTTTTACACAAACATTAAGGTTCTATGTGAAGGGATTACAAACCAAACATTTTAAGAAAAGGTAAATCAGTAAATTTGGTTGGCTTAACAATTTGGATGATTGTTTGAAAAGGGGAAGCAACATGTTACTGTTGCTACTTCCCTATCACCTTTGATGTAAACTCATCAATCAGTCTGTATGATGGATACTACACAAATTGTACCCACTCAAACATAGATATACAGATGTCATTAAACTTTCATTTAACCATTCTATTATGTTGACTTTTTATGACACATTTTATGTTGGGAGTCAAATTGACCCCAATAGTTGAAACCAACATTAAATATTGTAATAGAAAAGATTTGACAGTATCGCCTTTTTAATGTCTCCCAATTAATGAGTCTTCTATCTCCAAATTTAAAAAAGGCAATATCGGCACACCTGAAAAGCGTGTTTGCAGGTGCTAACAAACATAAGTGCGAGTGCTAAATATAAAGAAGAAAGGATTTGCTGCAACACTGCTATCTTGCAACACAGAAAGTTTAATACTGACCAAGTCGTCAGTATTAAAGTTTTCTGTGTTGCAAGATAGCAGTGTTGCACCAAATCTTTTCAGTTGCTGAAGAACGTCGCCGGAGAATCCGCACCAACTCATGCATGTACTGTGGCAATCCCGACCATCATCTGGCTGCTTGTCCGACTCGCCCAAAAGGCGTGGCTCGCCAGTAAGACTGGGCGTTCTGGCGAGCCCTATCACCACTGTCCATTCAGCCCAGAACCGAGTCGAACTCAAAGCAACTCTCCTCTAGAAGAGCCAAGCCATTTCTTCGTTCGCCCTCCGAAGCCGACGCTAGCTTCATTGACGCTACTTTTGTTAAAGAGTCCGGAATTCCTGTGGAATCCCTGTCCTCGCCAATCTCTGCACTTGCCTTGGATGGAAGAAGCCTGGGGCTAGTCACTCAGTCCACCGTTCCCCTCCAGCTAGTGCTGTCCGGTAACCATCACGAAACCATCCAGTTTTACCTAATCCATTCCAAGCAATCTCCATTGGTCCTCGGTCAAACCTGGTTACGCCTCCATAATCCTCACATCAACTGGCGTTCCGGCTAAGTCCAGGACTGGAGCGCCCACTGTTTAGCTAACTGCCTGCGGTCAGCCCTGCCCCCTCCGGGGGTTAAGAGGGCCACTCCTAACCTTTCCGAACCTGACCTAACCTGTGTTCCTAACCACTATCATGATCTGTCTCAGGTTTTTATCAAATCACGTGCTGTGTCCTTACCCCCTCACAGACCCTACGACTGCTGTATCGAGTTGCTGGCAGGAGCCAAACTACCCTCCGGCCACCTCTACAGTCTGTCCGGGCCTGAAAAGGCTGCAATGGAAACCTACATCCATAACTCATTGGCTTCAGGTATCATTCGACCTTCCTCATCCCCGGTGGGGGCGGGGTTCTTCTTCGTGGCAAAGAAGGACGGGTCGCTCCGACCCTGTATCGATTACCGAGGCTTAAATGAGGTTACAGTACGCAATAAATATCCACTCCCGTTAATCAATTCTGCTTTCGAACCCTTACATGACTCCACATCTTCACCAAGCTCGACCTCCACAACGCGTACCACCTGGTCCGGATACACGAAGGGGACAAGTGGAAGATAGCGTTCAACACCCCTCTCGGCCACTTCGAGTACCTGGTGGTCCCGTTCGGGTTAACTACCGCCCTAGCCGTTTTCCAGTCAATGGTTAACGATGTCCTGCGAGATCTTCTGGGACGGTCTGTATTCGTTTACATTGACGACATTTTAATCTTTTCAAAAACCCCACAGGAACACATCCTCCATGTCCGCCAGGTTCTCCAAAGGCTTTTGGAGAACCAGCTGTTCGTAAAAGCCGAAAAATGCTCCTTCCATACCACATCTGTACCCTTCCTGGGCTTCATCATTGAAGAGGGGAGAATCCGGGCGGATCCGGCGAAGATCCAAACGGTGACGGAATGGCCCCAACCGGCCACACGTAAGCACCTCCAACAGTTTCTTGGCTTCGCTAACTTCCATCGCAGGTTCATCCGGAACTATAGTGTGGCAGCTGCCCCCCTCACCAAACTAACCTCCACCTCTATCCCCTTCCGTTGGAATTCCGAGGCCCAACAGGCATTCGATCTCCTAAAAGCCCGGTTTTCCACGGCCCCCATCCTCTGTCATCCTGACCCGGATCACCAGTTAGTCGTGGAGGTGGATGCCTCCGACACTGGCGTGGGGGCCATTTTGTCACAACGATCCGCCCAGGACAACAAACTCCACCCCTGCGCCTACTTCTCAGGGAGACTGACTCCCGCTGAGCGGAACTATGACGTCGGGGATCGGGAGCTACTGGCTATAAAGCTCGCCTTGGAGGAATGGTGTCATTGGCTGGAGGGGGCAGGTAAACCCTTTGTTGTCCTGACTGACCACCACAACCTCCTTTATATAAAGTCTGCTAAGAGACTTAACTCCCGTCAGGCCCGGTGGTCATTATTTTTCAATAGGTTCAATTTCTCTGTAACCTTCCGCCCCGGTTCCCGCAATATTAAACCAGTTGCTCTCTCACGAGTTTTCTCCCCCCTTGCCAGACCTACTGATCCCGAGCCCATACTACCGGCTTCCTGCGTTGTGGCTGCGGTCTCCCGGAAGATCGAGGAGGTTGTGAAGGCCGCCCAGGCCACCCACCCGGATCCCCGCAGTAACCCTAACTCCACCCTATTTGTCCCCAATTCTGCCCGCTCTCAGATCCTTCAGTGGGTCCACGCTTCCCGCCTGGCCTGTCACCCAGGGATCGCCAGGACCACCGCCCTGGTCAGGAGGAGCTTTTGGTGGCCCACCCTTAAGGGGGATACCCGTGCCTACGTCCTCGCCTGTCCAGTGTGCGCCAGGAGCAAGGCATCCCACCAGCCTCCCGCTGGTCTCGTCCACCCCCTCCCCATCCCGGGCCGTCCTTGGAGCCACATTGGCATTGACTTTGTGACCGGTCTGCCCCTATCGGATGGCAACACTGCCATCCTCACCATCGTAGACCGGTTCTCCAAGGCGGTCCACTTCATCCCCCTACCCAAACTCCCGTCCGTGTTTGAGACAGCGGAGCTCCTGGTGCTGCACGTGGTCAGGCTGCACGGGATCCCCTCCGACATTTTATCTGACCGTGGGCCCCAATTCTCCTCCCAGGTGTGGAGGGCCTTCTGCGCGGCCCTGGGCGCCTCCGCGAGCCTGTCATCGGGGTACCACCCCCAGTCCAACGGGCAGACGGAGAGGGCCAATCAGGACCTGGGAGCTGCCCTGCGGTGCGTGTCAGCACGCAACCCCTCCTCCTGGAGCCGATTCCTAACCCCTCCTCCTGGAGCCGATTCCTCCCCTGGGTGGAATACGCCCACAACTCCCTGAGGAGCACCGCTACTGAGATGTCCCCCTTCGAGTGCTCCTTGGGGTACCAACCCCCCCTGCTGCCGGTCCAGGAGGAGGAGGTCGCTGTGCCTTCGGTGAAGTCCCACCTCCTCAGATGCAAGCGGATATGGAGGCTGACACGCACCGCTCTCCTCCGCACCAACTCCCGTACCCAGCGCCTGGCGGACCTTCACAGGACCGCAGCCCCGCAGTACAAGCCCGGTCAGCAGGTCTGGTTATCCACCTCCACCATCCCTCTGCAGTCTACCTCCAAAAAACTGCAGCCCCGATTCATTGGTCCCTTCACCATCCTCAGCATCATAAACCCGGTAACCATTAAACTTTCACTCCCCGCCTCACTTAAAATTCACCCCTCCTTTCACGTCAGTCAGGTGAAGCCTGTCGCCTCCAGCCCCCTCAGTGCTCCCGTGGACATTCCACCTCCGCCCCGGATGATTGACGATGCCCCGGCCTACACGGTAAGACGCATCCTTGACATCCGCCGCAGGGGCCGGGGCTTCCAATATCTCGTGGACTGGGAGGGGTACGGCCCCGAAGAACGGTCCTGGCTTCATAAAGGCCTGATCCTGGATCACTCCCTCATCTCTAAATTCCACAAACAGCATCCCCTGAAACCCAAGCCTCCGTGAACGCCAGGAGGCGTTCGTTAGGGGGGGGGGGGGGTACTGTAACATTCCACTCCCGTCCTATTGTTTCGCCGTGTTTTCCCTCTCCCTGTTTCGTGTTTGTCTCTCCATTGTCCGTTTTCCCCCTTGCTGCAGGTTGGGCGTGTTTTCCCATTTGTGTCACTGTTTCACCTGCACCTATCTCAGCCTATCCCATTTCCCCGTTTTGCATGCATTCCACACTCTCCGCTCTGTTAATCACTCTTGCATACATAATTGATTCCAATTAAATGTTTGCATTTAGTCACCCGGTGTTTTCTGTCCTGTGCCAGTTCGTTAATGCTCTTTGTCTGAAACCTCTGGTCCTGTCTGGTTCCCTGTCTAGTTACTGCTTTAAAGTCTTGTTCTGTGCCGGCGTTTCCTCGCCCTGCAATTCTGCCTAGTCTAAGTCTGCTCAGTCTGGAACAGCACTACCCGCTGTTCATTGTTTCGTCTCGCTATACTAACTTTGTCTGCTTCAGTCTGCCAGCCTGCAGTCGTCCGTAATCCCTGCCTGTGTTGCGGTTTCCCTGCCTCCCACCTGACGTGTGTGCATGCAGCTTGGGCTTCTGCTATTCCACCCTGCGGCAGTGCCCGCGTACTGCCAGTGTTGCGGTGCTGCTGATGTGCTGTCGCTCCTGCCTCTGCTGTCGCTGCTGCCGCCCTGCTGTTGCCGTGCTGCTACTGCCGCTGCCCTGCTGCCACGCCTGCGTCCTGTCTGGACTCCGCTCCACTGTCCTGCTCTACCGCTCCCGCTCCCGCTCATCCCCTGCTCCACCAACCCGGTTGTCTGTCTCCATAACCTTCCCCGGCTTCCTGCTCCCACTGCTCCCGCATCATCATATCTGGACTGTCTGTATTTAATGTTCTCCCTATGCTTTAGGAGTATTGGTCGAAGCATAAATTATTAGAGCTACGCGCTCTGTTGTCTATCTGCTCAGTTGGAACACTAACTACCTTTTGCCTTTCTCCCTATGCTCAGGACTACCCTGATCATAAATAAATATTGAGTTTTGGCATTCCTGTCTACGTCGTGCATTTGGGTCCAGTCCACTTCCGGGGTCGTAACAGAGGTAACTATATTTATTTTTAAATTTTAATCAGCACGCATTGTCAGTCCTGAAAATAAGGGAATGGAAATGTAGCAGAAAGTTTACTGGCATTTTTTGTAAATGATACAGTGGGTTTCAATACAATTTCTTCAAAATGTAGGGCTATTGTGCCATGCAAAACCATCTAATTGTAAGGGTATTTGCACGTCAGGTCTGATGGGCAATTCAATGGAAAGTGACAGGTAAGTAGTTACTTTTCTTAAAATTTTTACACAATTTGATCTCCAATTGGATTTATTTTTGATTGGGAAACCCACCAAATTGATTTACTTTTCATAACATAGTTATCATTTTTGATTGAAAATGGTCCAGTTCCTTACCCGCTAGCATCAAATCTATCCATCTTGATATATTATTGCTAGGAATTGTGTGACCAAAAATTAAAGGGAGATACCGCAGATGGTTTTCCCAGCCAACATCAATCAATGCATACAGTCAAGCCGGAAAGTCTCCCCACCCCTTTCACCTTCTCCACGTTTTATTACGTTACAGACATATTCTACAATAGATTGAGTTAATTTTTTGTCTCAAAATTCTACACAAAATAGCCCATAATGACAAAGTGAAAACAGGTTTTTAGACATTTGTGCTAATTTATAAAAAATCTAAATGTAAAATATCATATGTACACAAGTGTGCACACCCTTTGATATGACACCCAAAAGTGAGCTGAGGTGCATTTTGTTTCCACTGATACTGCTTGAGATGTTTCTACAACTTAATTGGAGTCCACCTGTGATAAATTCAATTGATTGGACATGATTGGGGATTGACAACACCTGCCTATATAAGGTCCCACAGTTGACAGTGCATGTCAGAGCAAACTCCAAGCCATGGGGTCAAAGGAATTATCTGCAGACCTCAGAAACAGGATTGTGTCAAGGCATAGATCTGGAGAAGGGTACAGAAAAATCTCTGCAGCTTTACAGGTCCCAAAGAGCACAGTGGCCACCATCATTCGTAAATGGAAGAAGTTTGGAACCACCAAGAATCTTCCTAGACCTGGCCGCCCGGC
The DNA here is from genome assembly GCA_029718625.1 of Synaphobranchus kaupii. NCBI lineage: Eukaryota > Metazoa > Chordata > Actinopteri > Anguilliformes > Synaphobranchidae > Synaphobranchus > Synaphobranchus kaupii. The sequence continues at coordinate 31,045,888 of CM056382.1, read as the reverse complement.
CAAACTGAGCAATCGGGGAAGACGGGCCTTGGCCAGGGAGGTGAGCAGGAACCCGAGGGTCACTCTGACAGAGCTCCAGCGTATCCTTGTGGAGATGGGAGAACCTTTCAGAAGATCAACCATCCAGGCAGCACTCCACCAATCAGGCCTTTATGGTAGTGGCCAGACGGAAGCCCCTCCTTAGTAAAAGGCACATCACAGCCCGCTTGGAGTTTGCCAAAAGGCACCTAGAGGACTCTCAAACCATGAGAATCAAGATTCTCTGGTCTGATGAAACCAAAATGGAACTTTTTGGCCTGAATACCAAGAGTCACGTCTGGAGGAAACCAGGCACCGCTCATCACCTGGCTAATACCATCCCTACAGTGAAGCATGGCGGTGGCAGCATCATGATGTGGGGATTTTTTTCAGCAGCGGGAACGGGGCGACTAGTCCTGATAGAGGGAAAGATAAATGCAGCTAAGTACACCGAGATCCTTGAAGAAAACCTGCTCCAGAGCGCTCTGGACCTCAGACTGGGGCGAAGGTTTACCTTCCAACATGACAACGACCCGAAGCACACAGCCAAGAGAACAAAGGAGTGGCTTCGGAGAAAGTCTGTGCATGTCCTTGAGTGGCCCAACCAGAGCCCAGACCTGAATCCAATTGAACATCTGTGGAAAGAGCTGAAAATGGCTGTGTACCGACGCTCCCCATCCAACCTGACGGAGCTTGCAAGGATATGCCAAGAGGAATGGGCAAAAATGTCCAGAAACAATTGTGCCAAGCTCGTAGCTTCTTTCCCAAGATGCCTTGAAGCTGTAATCGCTACCAAAGGTGCAGCAACCAAGTATTAGGCTAAGGGTGTGTACAGATATGTAACCCCTAAATAACCTATTTTTGTCAGTAAAATAAAATTGCATATTTTCTAAAAACCTGTTCTCACTTCGTCATTATTGGCTATTGTGTGTAGATGTTTGAGGCAAAAAATGAACTCAATCTATTGTAGTATAAGTCTGTAACGTAATAAAATGTGGAGAAGGTGAAAGGGGTGGGGAGACTTTCCGGCTTGACTATGTATTTAGTAAAATTCTGTCAGCCTAAGAAGTGTATGCACAAGGGATGCAGCGTATCTTTAAGAAAAGAATAATGAATAAAGACAAAATTAAGAAAATTAGGTTGTAACAATATCTGTTGTTCCTTCGTGTTTGATTTTTATAAGATGAAAACGATTTGCGTGCTAGTTGTTGAATTGTACACTGTTCGGTTTCCTAACTGAGGACCAGCCAGTGGGACCAGCTGTCTCTGACATCGACTGCAATGCATGATATCTAGAGTCCCGCCTCCCCACTGTGAAGACCAATGAGAACGCAACAATCGATTTGAAGAACCTATTAAAAAACAACACCGTCGCGGTTATTTATGCCCTACAGTGGGGCCCGACAATGTAGCCTAGTCTACTGCCGAGTACCGACGGCTCTCTACTCGTGAGGATTTTAATCCCTGGTCGCCAGGACTGTTCATTTGGGGTTAGGGTAAATAGGAAACAGAAGATCGAGGGGTAACAAGCGTACAGCGGTGTTGTACTTTACATTTTCTTTATTTTAAAACTGTGAATGGTTGTCCGAAGTGACAGATTCACAATGGAAAATAAAAATAAAGTGGATGCACCAGGCCTGCTGTAGTAGCTATAACAGCAAGCTAGCAGCTAGCAGCAGGACATGAATAGCACGAAACATCTGCAGCCGATTCCAGCGCTTGAGGGGAACTGGTGACGGAGCCTCCTACGAGGTGCGATTGATAGCATTAGCTAGCTAACTAACAGACAGACTGAATGACTAACAACAGGATATCAGCATATGCAACTCTGTAGCTCACTAGGTCCAAGGACTTTAGCTAAATGTGTACCAATAAAGTGTTTAACGTTAACTTACTGTTTGCTAGTCTTGTGGAACAAAAAAGGAAGTTGGTATACGCATTGGATAGCTAGCCTGCTAGCTTCTTTAGGACCAGTTTCCAAATAGCTAGCTAACGAACACTACGCTCCACTCGAAGTTAAAATAAGACTGCAAGCCAAGAGTTCTTACTTAAGACAGTTCGTAAATGAGGTGGATTTCATGCGATCCCTTTTTCTGATTTCCTGGAACGACTTAGTAAGACCACCAACGTTAACCAAACTTCAACAATCTGCGGAGTACGCCGAACACCGACAATGGGGGAAAATGACAACATGGACTATTTTTACCAGCAAGTATTACAGAAGGACGTTACTCGACGGCTGCAGGTTGGCCAAGATCTGATCGACTACCTCAACGATCCGCACAGGTCGGCTGATGTCGACCAGGAAAAATCTCGTTTGGATAAAACTATTGATGAGCTAACGGGATGGGTAAACGCAAGCAATTATAAGGTAATTATAAGCTGTAACGTTAACTGTGGGATTTTGGGTTTATGCATCGAATACCTCTTGAGCATCTCGAAATGTGTGGGTTATGATCGGTTATGATGTGCTCTGCAGACGCGACGAGACACCGCATTCCTTGCCTGGTCTTCGTTTTACGTGTGTGTGTCCAGTGTGTGACATGTCAGCATAGTTGTGTCGGAACGGCCACAGGCTGCTGGGCGATCCCGTCAAAACCCGCTTGAAAAAACTGCTTTTAAACAACAACGCTCTGTTATGTGCTATCTTAACCTTAAATTATCTACCATTTCCACCCTCATGTTTGCAGTCCTATAACGTTAGACATATTACAGCAGTTAGCAAGCTAGCGTTAGCTGTTAAGTATTCTTCTTTTAAATATTTTAGTATTGTAACGTTATAGGCATATGTCGTTAACGTTCACAAGGCTAAATGGGGGAAAAGAGTAAGGGAACAAATGCTATTTCAAAATGTGTCGTACGGCAGCCAGTTAAATGTTATGCTTAACGTTACTGCTGGTGTGGCAATGATGAAAAAATGTCCTCCATTGACCGGAGGATGGGGGTGGTGGGCAACTCTGGTTATGAGTACAGTTTACCTGCACTGTCTGTGCTAATCTCAAACATTTAGTATTCATACTGTGTGTAGGCCTATATGTGTGAAATAGTTTTTTATTGCCCTTGGTAATAAATCACACATTGTATGGTTGGCACGTCGTGCATATTTTCGGGCAGTATTTACATAATGTTCTTGTTGTAAGGGTGAACATACACTGATTCAATTAGGCAAAGAGCTCGGTACTGTAGTCCTGTACATATTGTTTGCTTGAAATAATCGATATCTGGTTAGAATGTTTGCTTGCTGTTTGTTTATCTAAACACTAAAAGGTATCTAAGCTTGCTATCTGCTGTCTAAATGCAATATATTCAGCTAGCTAGGTAACATTATCTATTTACTTGTTAGAGAGGCTTGTCCAATTAGGCTTATCTTAATATCCCGATACTGTCCTGTTTGGTAATGCATGGTGCATCTTCTGACCCAACTTCAGAAGTAAGCACTGCCCATAACCCCATTTACTGCTGCATTCATGCTTTTTTTCTGTCTTCATGGCTTTGCGGTTTCATGTCACAGTGAAAGCTAAAGCAGCATGTTTATAATGTTTGTTTTTTTTTTGTTTGTTTTTGGTTCATAACAATAATGATCACAATATAGATCAGTTTTCTGTTTAGGACTCAATGCAAGACATCACAGTTGAAGCAATTGGAGGGTTCATTGATAGCTAAAATATAAAATTATTTATTACCTTAAATAGAACCAACAGTTTCACATCATATTAAATTGAAACAACATGTGGACATTCAGTGGTGTCCACATGTTGGCAACTCTATAATGTTCAAAGCTTTGCAAGTGATTGCAAGTGAAGTCATTAACTTTGAATCATTTATTGGAGTAGTTACTTGCATTACAGTAGCCTTATTTTTTTAACAGGCTCATGTTGTAGCTATAAATTGTTTTATAGTTATTGACCAATAATCAAACAAGCTGTAACCTGGATCACATTAGAACATTATTCTTTCTTTGTCCGAAAAATACACAGCATATTAATAGCCTTGTTGATAGGCTTATCTTGCATTTTCAAAAACAAAAAAATTATTAAACTAAGTTAACATTGTAAAGAATATAGTCTATGTGTCCCAAAAGCTATTGACCCAGAAAAGCACTAGAAGGGTGCAGGGGATGAACTGTGAGTTCAAAGCAAGCTTAGGGGTATTTCTTGCAGTGTCATAAGAGATCAGTGAGGGAACATTGAAAGGTGAACAGCAGTCTGCAGAATGCACAGGCAGCTTCTGACAACAACAGTGCTAGCAGCAGATGGTAAAGTAAATTAATCAGTGAACATGTTGAGAAATGCAAATATGCATTGGCAAGCATATTTTTATTGCACACAAGAAGGTACTGCTGTTACTATGCCTGTCTCTCAGAAACTTCTCATGTTTTCTCATGTTTGGAGGTGCAGCTCTCCTCACGGTTCTCCTCAGACTGGCACATCTTGGTGTCTTTCTTGCTCAACAGGCATGGCTATTCTTTAGCAGTGTTATGTGTGTACATAAATCATGCGCAAGCTGTTGCATAGGCATAGTCCTGTGGAGTCATTGCATGTCCATGTTGTAGGTTTGTTTCTCTGCATGGAATACTACATGATGTTAGGTTGAGAAAAACAGATGAGACAACTGGATGCAAAGTGATGAATATTGAAAATAACAACAGTTTCACTTATTGTGGCGGAAAATTGCCAAGATTGTTTTGCGCTCAACCTAACTCATTAAAAGCATCACACTGCTTTTGTAAGCTCAGTTTCACCACCAGTGATGGGTAACGTACAGCCTGATGTATACATACATGATGTTTACAGTAAAGTATCTTATTTGCTTCCCTATTTCAGTGGGCAGGGAGCAGGGGACTGTCTGAACACAAAAATCAGACTTCCTCCATCAGTCCCTGGGTGTAGTTTGGAATGCATGTATCTTTTTTGGGATTACTGGCTCTTGAGGCCGTTGTCAGCAGCATGTTTTCCAGATTTTAAATGTTATGTTGAATTTTACTGACCCTTTCATCGGTGGACAGGCAGATTAAATATTACAAGATTATTTTAGCGTGACGTTCCCCTTTAAGTACTGATAATATATGAGAGCAGTTCCAAAGTTATGGATGTGATGTTTGCACTCAAAATGAGACCCTACTTAGGGATACACGATAATATTGAGGTCATATCGTTACTGGCCGATAACAGCTAAAAACAAACCTATCAAGTATCAACCAATAAGCTAAGAGAGGCGACGCATTTGATGAATCGCTGTTGCTGTAAATTAAGTGAAAATGTCAAGCTCAAAAATGGCTAAACCATTATTTGAATCTTTTACTTTATCATTTTTACCAGCCAAACTCACAATCAAAGCTAAATATTTTGCTATACGAATAAATTGTGTTGTGTTTCCGTCATAAGTTGATGCCTGTGCTCATCAACTTATGAAGGTTTGCATTTGTGATAGAATGTAAAGCGGGGAGGTAGGCTGTGACAGTATCAGCCATTTTTGGGCAGTCAGATATTGGATACTGATGGCACTTGAGAATTTCCATATTGTCCACTCCTAGTTATAATTGTCACACACATAAAGCATTGAATATTCAGCAGAATGTTACTGAATTTTTTTTTTGTACGTGTTTAGAACTTTTTTCAAGATGACAGTAGGTCTTGTAGTCTTCTCATCATGCACTGGCAATCCCCGCTGGGCGATCGGGCTTTTGAGGTCCACCTGTTGAGCATGAAGTATTTTCCTCCGTGCAAGCCCGCGGTGTGAAAAGAACCTGCGGGACATTCTGAGCTTCAGAGGAGAGTACATTTTTATCTCCGGCCTTCCCGAATCGAAAAGGTGTTGCAGTGTAAATAAAATGGTATCATTATTGATGTGAGCAAAATGTCTATTCATCAATGAAAGAGCTCTTGTCCAATAAAAATCATTATAAACTGATTTAATATGTTAGTGTATGAAACTGTATATGCAATTGAGTGCCTTTCCATCTGGGGGGTATTTCACAAAGCAGGATTACTAAGTTAACTGGATAACTACACTGATTAAAACCCGGAACCCTCCCAAATCTGGAACATGGACTGCAGTAAAAAGAGCTGTTCCGGGTTTTACTTAGTTCAGTTATCCAGCTAACTCCGTAATCCTGCTTTGTGAAATACCCCCCTGGTGAATTCACAAAACTGCTTACAAAATGACAGAAATATCACAGCGTTTGAATAGTCGGATGCATATCATAATGCATCCCACTATTGTTGTTGAGGCAGACAATCTAGTACAGGCGAGGACAAAGGCATTTGGGTGCTTCTGCAGTGAATGAACAGCTGACAGATCCAAGAAAAAAAGGTTTATTTTCATGGGAAAAATCCGCTGAGCTGTAATTCCATATGCCAGCTCATAGGTTTTCCCTGTTTATACCACCTTTTCATGTGAGCGAAGGATAAAGCAAGATAAAAAGCATGTCTCAAGCCAGCATTCGCATAACTCAGAATTCAGTGGGATGCAAGAGGAGGGAACAAACATCCACTTTTAGCTAATGTTACAGTTCCTAACAGTTCCTATCCAAAACAGGAACTCGCTTCACCCTGCATTGACACATGGCAGTCTGCCCACTTTCAATTGAGAGGACTGCGGACTTTATAAACCATATCAGCATCCAAACAAGTGTTGCCACAGTATTATTATTAGCTTACCCACTTGTGTCATTGTCATTGTTACCCACTTGTGTCATTGTCATTGTATCATTTGAATTTGAGCCGTCTGTATTGTGAATTCATTGCTTTTTGGGTGATAGCTAGTAACGTTCGTAGTCAGCAGTCTAGGGTTTACAGAGAACACGATTCTACTGGCAACTGCACAAACTCGAAACGAGTACACAAAATAAATAAACAAACCGGGCCACTCTCATTTCTGCCATAAATAAGGTGGATAGCCTATCCTCAGTGGTAAACTGTTATCGGAGGGCTTCTTGGGCAGTCCGTTAACTGGCCTGAGATCTGCCACTTGTACTGTGGCTGTAGGGAAGTTGTTTACTTAAGGGCAGTATACAGCTACAGTGTGTATGGGAAACTTGTGCCTATGAAGTAATGTTTTTTTGTTCCTTATTTCACTTCAGTTGGAAAGTTTTGTTTCCTTGGTTAAATTTTCCATATGTTATTAGCATAAATTATGAAAGTTTTGTTTTGCGAAGGCAATCCGAGAGTTCTGATAGCAAAATAAGTTTTCAAGAACTTCACCAAGCTTCCTTTTAATAATGAGATTCATCCTTCTGATGTGCTGCATTGGGGGAAACCCTGCCTCATCTGCATTGTACATTATTCATGAGCCAGATCTCCCCTCCCAGCCTTGGTGGTTTGTTCTGTGTTTGTGTGCCCCCTCACTCATGGCATCTCCCATTGTGGTGATTGCTTGAGGCCAATGACCCATTGCCTGCCTTTCCACAATAAAGCAGAAGTGGCCTAATGTCAAACATGAAAGAACAAAGTTTTGGCCTTCACATTAAAGATAGCAGCTAAAGGAAGTCATGTTCCTCTTATGCTGAAATTCATGACCATTGCATTTTGTTCAAACACAGAATACCCTTTTCCAAGTACCCTTGTACTTTTTTATTAGTTTTGAGGCATACTACAGTGGCCTTACATATGGGGCATATGTTTTTACCCTTACCAAGGCTCTATGTTTTGGTGCAGCTAAATTAGCATTGTCATAACTTGGCTGATCCTGTTGACTGTGACTGCAACAGTTTGTTAGCAGTAGGCATCAGCTATCCCTATGGGAATCATTAGAGATGTGTGTATTTGCTGCTCCTGCATTGCCCTAATCTATGGCCTCGAACCATTTTTCCTGTGTCTCTGACCAAGGAGGTCTGCTCAGTGAGGGAAATTGACACTATGACATCACAATTCCCAAGTTGAATCATGAGCCAGGGAATGGAAAAAGCACCGTGCATTAAGTGCATCATTAAGCACATTAAGCACTGCACAGCACCAGAGATGAGCTCCGTACATCTCTACAAATCAATGAATCTGCTGCTGTGTAACCATTTATAAAGCGAATGTTTGCTCTTTCTCCAGTTGCAGTAGTAAGCAGTTGTGTTGGCATTGATGATTGATGGCTTATTAAGTGAACTGAGTTTTAAAAATGAGGATAAATTGTGAATTAGTATCCATAAGATTTGTGGAGCGTAAATTTTGTTCTTGTATTATACAAATGTTGTTAAATGACAACTGCCGTAAGGGAAAAGGCAACTTTTTCTTATCAGAATAATTGAGACATTCACTTAACTGCATTGTGCATTTAGTGCTGGTAGATTTCAGGAACTAACAAATGCGCTAGCACATTTATTGTACTCACAAGCTCCAAATGACACAACATGTGAGCCATTTCTATGTGAATCAGGATGAGATCTCCAAAGCACCCAAGTATGTATCTTTGCTGGCTAGGGCGTTGTAACCCTCAATGTTTGCATTTGAAGCTCTGTTTAGGCTAACCTTCAAAGAACCCTGCATGGTGCTAGCTGCTTTCTGAAACCTCTCACACTCAAGATATAGAGCTGAAAGGAAAAGCAATGTGCTGAGATTTCATCCAGCTGGAAAACATTGCCTTCAAATATAATTTAGACTGTGGGTTCATTAAGAGTGGTTTAATGTGATGGCCTCTATTTTATGCCTGCTGTGGTACTCCGGAATAACAATTGAAACTGCAGTGCTAGTGATGTTCATCACTTAAATGGTTTTCCGTCATGCCGGAATTGTTTAGCTGCTTGTGCTGGACTGGTTCAATTTTCACATCTGACTGAGCGGACTTGGCATGACACCTTTGATTGCTTCTAGGCATTCAAGACTGGCTAATGATTAGACTTCTGTGGTGGTCGAGGTCGACATCTGGTTGAAACATGAAGAGTCATGAACCTGAAGAAGCACGCGTGTGTAGCTTGCGGTCCTGACATGACTAACTTGATGACTAACTATGCACAGAGACATAGATATCGATACATAGCTAAGCTAGGCTAGTACTCTCGTTTGAACTGTCGTGAACAGTCGATTGATTGACTCCAGGACCTATAGTGGTGCTGGGGCTTCTACACCGTCAGTATGTACACCAGCTAAGTACATGCGTACATATCCTTTCTTAAGAACTTACATATCCTCATTTGAAATTTCCAAATGTATGTCCTTCCTATCTAATAGGAAGAGCAGTACTGGGAACAGTAGATGGCTTCAGTGACTTGTTGCCTATTGGCAGGGCACACCTCGTGCTTACCACTTAGCTGTGTGGGGAGACTACTATCGATCTGTGATAGATCATGCTACGGAATGCAATGTATGAATAAGTCAGGCCCTTATTGCACCTCGCTGTGTTCTTTTTGCCAGGATTCATCACGACACTGCCTTTCTGCTCTGTGATTCTGCTCTATTCTTATGTGTAATGTCCAGATTAACTTCTTGCTTCAGCCAGCATGCACTGTGAATCACTAGATGTCTGCAGTAGAAGGATCTACCAACAGAGCCCATCAATAAAGGCAGGTTAGCACGTCAAAAAATTTACTGACAGAGCTGAACGGCAGAGGGATTTACCAACATAGCTAAACAGTGAAGGGATTTACTGACAGAGCTAAACGGTGAAGGGATTTACTCAGAAATGAGGGTATTTACAGACAAAGCCCAATATTGAACTAAGTACAGAGTGATAATGAAGCTACTGGAATCGGTGCATTTTTTTACTGCAACTACTACCATTTCCAGACATGACTGTTTGTTTTGACCTTTCATTCACATGAATGCATCTTACTGTAGGTCTCTAAGCGTGGTTGTGAAAACCCTGTTGAATATCCTGGCTCTTTTATTTTACAGGTGGCGTTGCTGGGGCTGGACATTGTCAGCGCGTTCATAGACCGACTGTCAGACCGCTTCAAAGGATATGTGGGAACAGGTTTGTGCTTTTCCATCTCTCTCTTAGCTGTAGCTGTAGCTTTGTGCTCCACCTCAAACTCTCCAACAAACTCCTAAACCGTTCGGGCCTGCACTGGGCTCCAGATTGCGTCCCGTTTGAGCGCAGATGCCACCAGAACACTTTTTAGTACGACCAAAAAAATTATGTTGGTAGCACGCAGGCAACTGTCGTAATTTCTCCTGCCCAACCAACGATTAAGGGGAATGTGTAGATCTGCATTAAACTAGTGCCTGTGGACATATATGTCAACATGGCTCCATCAATCAGCAGCTGATCTCATTAGCCTCATCAGTCATACGCATACATGTCTCCACATGTAACTGTATTGTTGCGTCACCCCTGCCATGCAGTCAACTAGTCATAATGAGTTTACATAAGAGTTTACTCTTTGTATGGGATTGTTGAAGGAACTTCTGAGGTGGCTGGATAAGGAGTTACACAACAAAATACTGTTTGTTTTCTGATAGGTTTGGCACATATTGCATGCCTTCCCAAGTTTGTCATCAAGTCCCACATTTCACCGAATACCATGTGCTTTAGATGTAGCTTATTGTTCAGTTTTGTATGACTGTTTGTCAGTGTTATTTAGCAATCTGACCCCATGGAAAACTGACCCAAGGTTCACTTTTCTATATTGGAAAACGACCCTAATATAGAAAAGTGACCCCCTTATGGAAAAATCACACGCATATTCTAATGTAGGTTTTTAGGATTGGGGTCAATTTTCCATAGCATAGAAAAATGACCCACACACTTTTCCATTGGGGTCACTTTTCTATCTGACATTGGCATGCTAATGGATATTGGGTATTGCCATTGAGACCATTATGCCGTGTGATACCTGTTGTGGGCTGTTTGTGCTGTGCCTCTTGGCACCATCTATCCTGAATCCCAAAAATGTTTATGGCTTCAATATGTGACACAAATCTTTTCTACTTTTTGTGCTTCAGTCTTAGAGGGAGAGTTATTAAACAAATTTTTTCAGTTTTAGTGTATGATTTTTGAGTGGCCCAGGCCAGTTTTTGCATGCAAGCTTTACAGGGCCATTCAGGGATTCCTGATCTAAAGCAAAAAAATGCAGTTCAAGTAACTCTAAAACAGCTTGTGCAGTGACATTATGCCTCTAGAGGTTGTTCATGTGTATGTTACCCAATTGTTCTTTAAAAAGCTCTGTTTAATGCTATTTTCTGCTGGAGCGATTTTCTATGGCCAATTTGGCCATGCAGCCAAGGGAAGTGTGGTGTGGCTTCTATATCAACATTACTACGTGGGTCCTTGGGGAGGAAGAGCTTGCTGTGCTTGAGAACTGAGGTGTAAATATGGGCATCTTGACATAAAACTAATTTTAATATTTATAATTGAGAATAAATTGTGCTGTAAAGTGAATATGTTAATTTGTACAGTCTCTGGGAATACAACATTGTTGTACAAGCTGATGTGGAGTTTAAATGCATTTTCTTACTGTAGTTGAGACCACAAAACCCTGTACTCCCTTATACCTGCCATCGTAAAGCTGGCAGGGCGTCAGAAACCTTGTTATCTAAAGTATCCTTCATTGCACTCAAAACTGCCAATAAGAAGCATGTACTAAAACTGAAATGATATCAGGGAACCTGAGAAAGTTAACTATCCATTTAAGAACATGTTCAGTCGTGTGTTTCTACAGTATACTGAAGTCACACATGGAAACGGTGAAGTCACAGCCTCTGGGTTAACAGGCAGGCTAGTAACGGAGGCAGCCTATGATTTACCCATTAACGCTTTCCTCTGTCAGCAAAGTCTGCAGTCAAACACAGTCGCTGGGGATGAAGGAAACTGTAAAAGATCACTGGGGATTTCACAGCAGTAACTCACAACACCGCCCCACCTGAGGACGACCCGTGTGTCACGTGCATGGTGTTTGTGGACATTTAGAAGTGAAAACAGGCAAGACCACAATATGATTGAGTAATTGTCTGACTGAGTACAAGATACTCTTGTGTGAGCGTTGAAGGTAAACGTTCCAAACGTTCCAGGCGGAACTCGGCTTAGTCCTGCACAGTGTGCAATTTACTCCACGTGGTGACAAAGACTGAAAGCATTTTGCAATCGGAGGGGAAAGGCAGAAGTGATACTGGGTGCTTTCCAACGCACGGTGATGGAATCCATCTAGAATGTGCTTTCTGATGTCGCCAATCCTTCCAAACATCCTGCTGCGCAAGACTGATCGCCTGCAAATACTCAATGGCATTTGGAATGCGAGTTGAGTTTTGAAATTGGCTCCAAGCAGGAGTGGAAGGTTTGCAGTTGAGATGATGGCAGCGTGTATGTACAGTATGTTTGATTGATCTGCACTGGGCTGTCTATGGCAGAACATTCCAGGCCTGGGAAAACATTTAGGCTAGTATTTATACCCTTGACCCTGTTATTTATGAACAGGCTGTGGTTATAGGGAATTTAGGAAGTGTGAATCAGCTTATAAACTTAATGCTTATTTTAATTAGCATTAAGTTTATAAGGATTATTTAATAATTAATTATGTCTGCCAAAGAGCACTTAAGATCTTTTTGTTTGATTTATCATTTGAAATGTGTGTGTCATTTTTGGCAGACCCTCTTTATATGCCCATCTTCGCAGTTATAGCTTATTTTAATTATTGTTTTTATAGTGTTGGCCAGGTTTGGCCTACGCATATGCCGTGAGCTGACCTTGCGTCTCGGTCCTAGCCCTTTTTTATCTTCAAAAAGAGGTAGGGGGTCACAGGTAAGAAGAAAGGCACTTTATATATATATATATATATATATATTTATTTCTATATATATCTTTATATATCCCAGTAGGGAACGTAGCATCCATCCTGACTCGACGCTTGCTGTGCTGTGAGATATTGGCACTGCGATGCATTTTTTTATTATGAGATATTGAAGTACTTTGCTGTGTTGTCCCCATGCTGTCTGCCATCCACCAGGCCTTGTGAATTATTTTCCCTCATGGTACCGCTAGCGAGAATTAGTGCCCATGCATGCTTGTTATTTCAGTTGAGAAAGGAAAAAACCAAGTTTTGAACTGGTGCATAGGGAGATATTATTGAAGCAGATAGCCAGGCCTACTGTTGCTTGTTCATCGTATGATTGGCATCAATATTGTTTACAGTTAGGCAATTGACAGCTTATTGGCACATCCTGCTGGTGTGAAGGTGCCATTATAAACCTAACCTTACTAAACCTAAAGGAAGCAGCTTGATTGCTTTGGAACTCAAAGGAAATGACACTTCTTATCTAAATTAGGCATATGAGCCTAACTTAGGCCTACTACATTAAATTTCATGTTGTCTTTATTTATTATCATAAGAATATAATTTATTGAGCAGAGATTAGCCTAATTGTAGCAGTTGAGCTGCTCCTATCATATCAGGCTTTCAAAGGTAGCAGCAAGAATGAGTGCTTTCTTACCTTAGAAGAGACTGATGATTTGCTGTGATTCTGATGCAGCGGTACAGTGGTGACTGACAAAGAACTACAAGTACCAGTAGCGGAGAGCGAAACATATAATGGTTTGAGGCTCGTTTGATAGACATTTACAGGCAGCGCATTTACAGTGGCTGTTAGGCGACAGTGACTACCTATTAAAATCATGGCTACTTACTCCATACATTGAGCACATACAGTACACACTGAAAGCTTTCTTTTATTTGTGCGTTCGGCTGGGCTAGGTCAATGATTGAGCGAACCTTTGGAATGGTAAAAATGTGTTCCAGATGTTTGCACCAGCCAGGTGGTACAATATAGCCCTCAGAAAGTCAGTGACTTGCTGTATTGGACATGACATAGTATCCATATCGAGTGAACCGTGTAGCAATTGTCGCCATTTTTACACGTAGTCCCCCCCCACCCCCCATTTTAGGGCACCAAAAGTAATTGGACAAATGAACATAAACTTAAATAAAGTCATCATATTTAATATTTGGTTGCATATCCTTTGCATGCCGTGACTTCCTGATGTCTGTAAGCCAACAACATCAAAAGACTCTTGATATCTTATTTTCAGGTACTCTTAGAAGCGATACTATAACCTCTGCATTTGAATGGATCTCTATGGGAATTGGGGGGCGGGACTAGATTAAGCTGTAAATTACATGGGAATAGTATGGAACACATGGTTGGCTAAATGGCTATAAGTCATCAAGGGTCTGAGGTATCAAACGAGCCTCAAACCATCACTCTGCTGCCAGATGTGCAGTAGATATCTGGATAAGGGTTTTTTTCCATAGAGTTCAGTAGGAATCAATTGCTACACGGTTCACTCGATATGGATGTAAAAACCCTCAAATTAAAGCTGAAAGTCTTATCAGTGAGACTCACTGATGTTTAAAAAAGAAAGTGTTGGGGTTGAAAGCGGACGGTCCATTGGCCCCCTGACCCTCCTGATTATGGCACCAGTGGCTTAGTTGGTAGCCAGTTAAATTGGCCCTTTTAAGGCTAATTACATACAGCATGTTTATCTTTAAATACCTGGTTCAGAGAAGGCTATGACAGTCATCCAATATGAGCTACTGAGGTTGTCATTCTTTACCATTATACCCTATCATTGGCCTGTCATTTTCATATTTTATTTGACCAAACAGGATTATTTAATTAATTATGTGTGCCAAAGAGCACTTAAGATCTTTTTGTCTGATTTATCATTTGAAATGTGCACGTCATTTTTGGCAGACCCACTTTATACGCCCATCTTCGCATATGGCCAAATTTTCCCCTAGTTTTAAACTGGAGGCGCAGTGAAGGAGCTCTGCACAAGCACTAGTGTGTTGATTTAGTGTGAAAGGCTAACGCTACAGTGTGTACTTTAGTATCAGAAACTAGGACTGCAGTGCATTCTTTAGTATGTCGAAAGTTATGGGACTAAGAGAATGACAGACCTTTAACAAATCTTGACTTTTTTTTTTCTCATTGGTTAGTTGAAGCAAGTGTAAACGCACTAAGATCAAGAACAGGTGACCACACATTTGATACTGGCCTAAAGCCTGGGTTTTCAACAGGGGATCTGGTGACTCCTGGGGGGGTCCTTGAGGGTACTGTTGGGGGTCCCTGGCCAGAATTGATAAGCCTATACGTATATAGATTTGGGGAAATATTTCAAAGTATAAAAGTTTTTTGAAATATAAGTTAGAACCCTTTTTAATTTATAATGGTGGTCCCCCGGATGCCTTTGAGCCTATCTGGGGGCCCCTGGATCAGAAAAGGTTGAAAACCCCTGACCTAAAATTATATTTGTACATGAATAAATACAGCTGTTTGTTCCAGAGAGGACAATAAGAGAAGCCTGTCTCGCCTCCCTGTGCTGCCATTCCACGCCTCCGTGTTACTCAGGGCTGGTCGGCAAGGCCGCCCTCACAAGGCCCACCACTGGAGCTGAGGATGATGTAACAAGCGAACACTGTGCCTCTCTGAGCGGGGAATGTTTTCACTGTGGTTGCCGATGAGATGGCGTCACAACTTTGTAACAATGGGACAGTTGTGCGCGGCCCCTTTACCTAGAGAAGCGCCCAACCCCCTGGCCCCTCCCCCTTACTGTCACCCGGCCTGTTCGTCGATGTCCAACACCCCGTCCCCCCCGTCCATGTGGTTATAAATGCACAGTGTGCCAGTTTCCTAGGGAACAGAGTGTTGTGATTGAGTTTGAGTGTTCCTCCTCTCGCATTCCTCCTTACTTAACAAGGCTGCGGGCAACAAACCGGACCACCTCCAAATACCCCCACACACACACACACACACACACACACTATAGGGGTGTTTGGCTTCCTGCAGCAGCATGTTTGCTCCTCCAAAAAGGCATTATGGCAGGGGTTGGCATTTCCATTTCTGGGTGTCTGGTGTGTGTGCCTGTTTATGTTTCACTTCACTTGTAGATTAAATCACAGTTAAGCCTTTCATATCGGTACACATATAGAGGTATCAGCTTTCATTCATGAGCTTACCAATAAGTCTGGTCATGCACGTGATTGGGCTGGTTAAATCATTAAGAGCAGAGCTTGGCATTAAATCCAGAAACCAAAATGGCTCCCCCTTTCCCGCTCCTGCCATAGGCGTGTTTGCCCCCCTGCATGGCCCTATAGACCCTATTTGTCAAAGAAAAAGTATAGTTTTTTAATATGGTCTGATGGCACTGAGATGAAATTGTAATTCCCAATGCCCATTGCACCCAAGACGGCATATCTGCAGATCCTTAAGAAGTTTGAAAATGTATTAAATCAATTTAGCAAAAAACGAAGGCCTTAAATTGTATTCAATAGTGTGAAATGTGACTTTCAGAGGTCTTAAATGGTTTCCCTTTCATTCAAACAAAATTAGCCTAAATAGTTTTATTAATTAAGAAAAAAAATTCAGATTCAGTTTGCTCTGTAAAGTTGTGGAACCTTAAGGCTAATATATACTATATACTTAGTTGCAGGACACTTTCGCCGCTCGACAAATGACGTATTTTCCACCAGAAAAAAAGTATTGTGTACCTCTGGGATTTTTGTTATGTCACAAAAACCGTCCTACTTTGTCGCGCAGTGTGACTGAACAGCCAGAGGCAACACCAAAATTTGCTGTCTTGGTTTATGGGACGGATGGACCATCGTCTTTTTTTCCGTTCATGTTGTTTTTTTTTGGGCTTTTTCAGTTTTACTGGACAGCGCAGTGTAGAGAGAAAGGACGAATGGGGAGAGACATGCGACAAAGGTCATCATGTTTTCACAAATGTAAACAAATGGTCAGGAGTTTGGCTCTCCTTACCATAGCGACAACGGAACCCTCCCGGCAGTCCTTCAGCGATGCATAAATGGAAAACGTCGTAGGACAACTTTTTTTGTCGAGCGACATTTTTTGAAAGTGTTGTATGATAAAGTATAAATTAACTTTTTATGATTCTGGAACAGAAATCGGGTGTTCCTGGCTGTGTTGAGTTGGACTTCATGATCCCGACACATGCATGCAACTGCTTATTGCTATCTGTCAGTGCACACCGTGCGTTGTTGAGTTTTTAAAATGAACAAAAAATGTATAAATTTGCCAGCAAACCCATGGCTGTATATACCCAATTCCCACCCCAATCTGGACTGTCCAAATGGTCTGCAACCGCAGCGCATTCCATGCACAAACCACCCTGCCAATTTGGGAGAATGGAGGTTCTCCTCTGAAACACATGGTGTCCAACAGCTACTTCTTTATGCATGGCCGACTGCAGCTAAGCTCGTACAGAGCAGCATCGGAGGGAGACCTTTCATATGCGGCTTTGACCTGCAGTCTTACGAGTGCCCTTATCCGCCAGCAGGGGTTGGCTCAAGAGCGATGATGTGATTATGTCCTGAAAATCAGTGGGTGTAATTTTGCCTTATACAGTATATATTCATTGGATAGAGTGCTTTTGTGTTTATTTATGATGCAAATTGGTGTTAAATTGGTCACTCAGTGGCATTAAAAAGGTCTTAAATTGAATTTGCTGATATGTGCAGATAGCCTGCAAGAATGGACCGAATCCGTCATTTATGTTCCGTAAGTATAGCTTTGTATGGCTTTGATGTGCAAACTGCATGCAATATAATTATGTTCCAATAATTATGATTACAAAGAGTTGATGTATCACCCCGCCCCTCTGAATTGCATTTTTATTTTTTTACATTATTAAAATTGAATTTCCTCATTACATTTTTGTTACCATCCATTCCACCACTTTACACCGAGCTGGCCATGCCATCGGAGGATGGGCTCCCCCTCTCTAGCCAGGTTCCTCCCAAGATTTCTTGCCTCCATTTTAGTGTTTTTCTTCCCATTGGGGAGTTTGTACATCGCTTGCTTTTTGGGGGTTGAGGCCTGGTTTTTGCCCAGTTTTCCTTCTGTTTCTCCATAAAGCATCTTTGTGACAGTTCTTTATAAAAAGCGCTATGCAAATAAAATGTAATTTACTTCAGTTAAATTGATTAAAATCAATGGATGAATAGGAAATAAATCTCTTTGGTCACTCATAGGGTGATATGGCCCTTCCCTATACTTCTCAGACCGATGTGTTCATGTGTGCTCAGTGTGCTTTGGATGTATGCCCTGTCTGATCTTAAGCACCAGGGCCCAGCTCAACACAATACTGACTGATCCCTGTGTGGGGATGGAATCTATACTAACAAACCCAAAGCCTCCATCACACCGCCTCAGCATCCTATCCGAGCGCTTCAGTGTCACCGCTGGCTGCTGCTGATTCACTATCCCACCCACCCGTGGCTCAACAGCTTCCAGGTGTCTGCCTGCACTTAGAAGAGCTGTCTGTCTGTTGGCATGTCGAGGATTCAACTTTTTGTTGCACAGCTACCGTGAGGCGACATTGTACTGTAATGGTTAGGGGCTGCGGGCTTGATTACCAGCTGGGGTGCTGCAGTTGTTAACCTTCAACAAGGTACTTGCTCTGAATTTCCTCAGTAAAACGTCCAGCCGTTTAAATTGATTGCATGTTAAAAATTGTAGGCTAACCTCTGCAGGTTGGATCAATGCGTCTGCTAAATGTAATGTACTGTATGTGCCAGTTTTGTTGTTTTTTTAAGTTTGCATCAAGTTTATATTTTCCAGTATTCCTGAAATTTGCTATAAATAATTATATTGGATCCAGAGGATTTATTTCATATTATTATCTAAAATAATTGTTGGTGCACTTTTTAAATGTAGGAATATCGATATGCATGCAACTAATCGGACTCCATAAAATACTTACTTTTTAAACACTTATTACAGAAACCATTATGCTGTCATATTAAATCTTGGTAAAGCTGTACTTTAACTGCATGCCCTGAAGCCTGCAAAATGCTGCCATGAATATTTCGTAACACCTGCCATGACATTGTACTGCAGTTTATCACAAGGGCACATGAGCCAGAATTATGTCAACTTTCTTTACCATCTAAATCCCTCTGGGGTCACTGTAGGCAATGCATTGTCATAATCACCTGAATAATTATAGGTACGTAATTATAGGTAAAGACGAATTGTGATCCTTATAAAAGCAATTAGTTGATGTAACAGGCTACCCCGCGTCTGAGGAAGGAATGTGACACGGAATGTCACACACAAAAAAAAAGTCTGAGTGATTGGGTGCCAAAAGTACCCTCCAGGTACACTGCAAACTGACAGTCGGTTTATTTTGCACAGTTTACAACTAATCCATACAGGCACAAAAACCAACAGTCCGGCATTGACAGACTAACACATTAATCGCACTCTGAAATAAACAATAAGTAGGGATTCTCTGTCAGTGGGGGAAAAATGGAATTGAATTGCAGACAGATGCCACCTGAGATTTGAGGGACGCATTATTGAGCACAAACGTACCACTTAAACAAGTTTACAGTCCTAAACTAGAAAAGGAAGAAAAGTATAGAGAACACTATGTTTTGGGAATAGACATTAGACATTAAACAATAGACATTGTTAGAAATGGCATGTAGGCTACTAGCATGAGCATGTTGAACTGAAATAGGCCTATATGACCTGAAAGCTGAATGGACCTGGATGAATTAAAATGTAGCAGAACAGAATTTTTCTGTGTCATTTAAAATTTTCCAGATGAAAAAACCACATAAGTAGAAGGTTGAAGAACTGACATCGAAAGGGAGCAAAGACATTTCTTTCATAAATAATGCTTTAGCAACTTGCATGATTTTAACCAATTGTATTCATAGATTATACATGAGCGTGGCTGTTGATGGCTCGTTAATTAGTACCATAGCCTTCAGTTAAACCTCTTAACTAGCGCCGGCCTGTATTCGGGCCGGAAGTGGTTTATATTTTATTTACATTCATTCCGTTTTTTATGGTGAAATTTTTAAATAATCTGGTCACACAATATACCATTTGGTAGTATTACAACTCACAATTCTATTTCTATAAATTATTTTACAATCCCAATGTAATAGCGACAATGGTTTCTTATTTTTTAACATAACACAATCAAAAGGCTCAATCAAAACGATGATGCCGTATACGTTCTATGTGTTCCACAGGAATCCACAGACATCATACATATAATGTTACCCCCCCCCCCCAAAAAAAATAAAAATAAAAATCATACTGACTATGCCTGGTACTTGAATTCGTATTTACCTTTTAGGGTCATTTTAATGCACTTGTTCCTAGTTTGAAAAAGCACTATGTACGTCGCTCTGGATAAGAGTGTCTGCCAAATGACTATAATGTAATGTAATGTAATGCATGTTAATAATAGTAAAATTAGTATCCTTATCCTGGCAACAAAAAAAATAAGTAAAAAAATTTTTTTGATCACTTGAAGGGTTGTTTCTCCTGACTTATTTTTCCATAGAGTTCAATAGGAAAATGAGTCAGGGGAAACAACCCTTAAAGTTATCCATCCATATCTACTGCATATCTGGCAGCAGAGTGATGGTTTGAGGCTCGTTTGATACCTTAGACCCTTGATGACTTGCAGCCATTTAGCCAACTATGCGTTCCATACTATTCTCGTGTAATTTACAGCTTAATCTAGTGCCAATTCCCATAGAGATCCATTCAAAATGTCCCAGGACTTTACCTTCTTTGGTTGTGGACAACAAGTTCCATTTTGGTTTAATCAGTTTCATCAGTCCGAAGCACATTGATCCAAAAGGCTTCGGGCTTCTCAAGGTTTTCTTTTGCATACTTCAGATGGTTTAAGGCTTCTTTCTGGCAACTCTGCCATGTAGGTCTTTGTTGTTTAAAGTACGTTGTATTGTCCTATTGTTGTACTACTTTTATTTATTTATTTTTTTCCAGTTCTTTTGCAGTGATGTGTGGGTTCTTCTGAGCATTTCTCACCAGGTCTCAGGTAGTGGTCGACCGATATGGGTTTTTCAGTGGCCGATGCCGATATTTAGAGAGCAGGGCGGCTGATGGCCTATATGTAGTGCCGATATGATATGGGCGGCCGATGGCCGATAATGCCAATATCATGTTTTTTTTTTTGCATCTGATAAAATACGATTTCAATATAATAACAAATGAGACACAAAATTGCTGAACTTAAATTAACATTTATTTAATACTTATGTATTCACTTGAACACAAAAAATATTTTAAAATAAAAAATGTGAATTGTCTCTGTTTGCTCTCTGTAGATCCGCACTCTGCACTCTACTTATTTTAATAAAAGAAAATGTCCACAAGCCATCAAAAAACTGTAAAAAAAGACTTTTATAAATAAAAAAGAAATAAAAAGTTTTAGTGCACTTAACAGCATTTATCAGCAGATAACAACAGCATCTCCTTGTTTCTGAGAGAACGAAAATAAATACTTGCCAAAAGTATAATGTTTTCTTTGTTTGTATGTGACTTATATTGTCAATAAAAGATGTAAAAAAATAAATAAAATAAAAAAATAAATCGACCGATTATCTCAAAATGCCATTAATCAGCCGGCCGATTAATCGGTCGACTGCTAGTCTCTGGTCATTCTGACAGATGCTGTTTACTGACTGTGGATGCCTGGCCTCGTAGCTGGTCAGCTATGTAGTTTATGATGGCATCAAGCACACTTTGATTGCGCCGCCGATAAAGTTGAAGCCTGGCTAACCGTCTTATTAGATGACGCACATGAATATGTATATTATCTGTAATGGCCAGGCATAAAATTATTGCAACCTGAGTCAGGCCTTGATCAAATGGAAGGTTGATTCAGCGATCAATATGCTCCTGCTCCTCTGGGTCTCACATTGCTCTATGATGCATTTCCAATCCTGCAGTGATTTTAAAAGCAATCATCTCGTTAACGTTTCATTGTCTCGGGAAAACAACATTTGTTGTCTCGAGGTGATGGTATAACTAACTCGAGATCACGAGAAAACAAAGGAAATTAACTTGTTATCACAGGAAAACAACAGTTGTTATCTCGAGATAATGACAAATAACAAAACAAAGATAATTTACTCGTTATCATGGGATAACACAAAAGTAGGAATACATGGCCTTTCAGGACTTTCATATTTTAAAATTCTGTATCAATAAATTGATTGTCAATCATTTTCTAGTTTGCTCTTGCCAGAATAAACCACAGCAAATTCACCAGTGATAAATGAACTCGGAAAGTGTTCACTTGAACACTTTTATATTGTATATATATGACTCCCTCGACTTCAGGGTTAAAATAACACTTTGGTGTACATTTGTAACGCTTACTAAACTAGAGAGTACATATCTACACTGTGAGAGTGCAAACTAAGTCTTATTCAGTGTATATCAGACTATTGTAGTGAGGTTTGGTCACTTTTATTCAGAATTAATTAAGTTCAACACTGAATTAGAATTCTATACATCAGTAGAGCCCAACTTAGTGAAATAACATAGACACAACAATAGGTTGGAAAAATGACATATGTTTTATTGGCTACAACTATGAATATCTGAATAATAGAAACAATAATTGATATAACATTCTGTGACTTAATCTTAATCAGAGGAAATGATAATTATGTGACCGCTAAATATAGAAGCTAATTTAGTCCTACCATTAACAAAGGTTAGTTTGTGTTATGGGTTAATGACACGCTAAACTATATTTTGTGGTTAGCTCGTTTTATCAGTCTCATACATATAAAGTTTTAACAGTGTAAAACTATAAGGTCAAGGAAATTGGCTATTCCCGACTGAAACGCGCATAGCAAAACAAAATACAAACAACAGTAGGAACCAGCAGTAAAATGACCAACAGGGTATTACAGGTTTTATGCTAGCCTATGAATTCAGTGCTAAATAAAATGCGTTTCAATACTTAACGTGTGTGTGAGTGAGTGAGTGAGTGAAATGTGGGTCTCCCCTCTCCTTCTCAAAAGAGGGGGTGGGTGTTCCTGCCTAAACTGGCGCCTGATCGATCAAGCAGTCTGTGTTCATCTCAGAGTCACATGAAGAAGGAAACAGACACTGCATTGTGCCTCAGTTGATCAGGAGTGTTAATTGTGAACGACTCCGCAGGGGGCCCAGTCTCATGATCAGAAAGCCAGAGTCCCAAAATGTCCCTGTGTAACCATTACACTATATTGTAGTGTAAACCTGCACACTCATTAAACACTTTTACTGGAGTGGGATTCACTATATTGTAGTGTTGAACGTAATACCCTTTGTGAAGATTTGACATTGTCAAGTGTTCATTAAACACTTATACCGGTGCGATTCCCTACACTATATTGTTGAATTTAACACCTTTTGTAAGGATTTGACACTTGTCAAGTGTTCAATAAACGCTACTATCAGTGTGATTCACTATTAGAGTGTTGAACTGAACACTCAATATGAAGGTCACACACTCAGTGAGTGTAGTTCTTTCAATAGCTTAGTTGTTATCCAATTGATCACCTACAGGGAAACATGGTACTGATTTCAAGTGAAGATGGCAGCATTTTAATTTTATTTTGTGATAACAAATCATGAGACTCAATATTGTAAACAACAGAGTTAGAGTATTTGATGAAATTGCAGTAAGAGCCTTGCTGAAAATAAGAATTTACCTTACAAGTCCCACTGTTGGTTTACATGTCAAATTAAAACATCAATGCACATCAGCAATTGTTGGTACAAAAATGCACCAGATATCTGTGGGAAAACACTGCATTTATCAATTATGAGTACAAAAACAGTTTTGTAACATCTTTTTCTGGCATAAATATTTTCTGTGAATCATCTGAGATTAAACATTCATTTAAATGAAACCGTACACTGGCACTACATACAAATTAGGCTCTTCCTAACCATATCCCCCAGGTTCCTCTCTCACATGGCGAGACATGCATGAAAATGCTCAACAAAAGAAACGGTCTGCAAATCACTGACCAGTAAAAAAAAAAAACTAAAAAAAACTTCCTTCTCTGAAACAATATCCAGGATTTTACTAATGGTATTTCAATGGGTTCCACAACACCCCACTTTTCGCTGAAATATTTTTTCCATTTTGTCTCTTAAATTTGTATTTAAAGTTTTGAAAGCATTCCTCAACCCTAGTTTTAACAGGGTCGTCTTGAGGCAATACCTGAAACACTTTTTTATGTTTGTATGTATCTCATGCACAAGTTCTTCCATGTTTGCAATGACATATGTTATTATATTGGTGGCAACACCACAACCCAGTAGCTGTGCAATTACAGGTGCACACATTTATTGGGTTCGAAAATCTCTCATGCTCTTAGTCACTGTACTCACAGTTGTTGCTGGTGAATTTTGTGATACAGCATCAGATTGCAGATCGGAGCTACCAACCAATAAAGTGGAACTTTCAACATGAACGGTTTCAGGGCTGTCATAATGAACTGAGGAAGTGGAATTATCACACATAGCTGTTTCATTAGTGTGTATTCTAAGAAGGTGTTTCCTAAAGCCTGCAAAAGTACTAAAAGAGAGGCAACATCCATCCTGTGCACATATTAGATTTACAGTTGAAGTCGAAAGTTTACATACACCTTAGCCAAATTCATTTAAACTCATATACAGTATATCTTACATACAGTATATACACAGTTCATTTAAACACAATTCCTGACATTTAATCCTAGTAAACATTCCCTGTCTTAGGTCAGTTAGGATCACAACTTTATTTTAAGAATGTGAAATGTCAGAATAATAGTAGAGAGAATGATATATTTCCAGCTTTTATTTCTTTCATCACATTCCCAGTGGGTCAGAAGTTTACATACACTCTGTTAGTATTTGGTAGCATTGCCTTTAAATTGTTTAACTTGGGTCAAACATTTTGGGTAGCTTTCCACAAGCTTCTCACAATAAGTTGCTGGAATTTTGGCCCATTCCTCCTGACAGAACTGGTGTAACTGAGTCCGGTTTGAAGGCCTCATTGCTCGCACACGCTTTTTCAGTTCTGCCCACAAATTTTAGATTGGATTGAGGTCAGGACTTTGTGATGGCCACTCCAATACCATGTCTTTGTTGTCCTTAAGCCATTTTGCCGCAACTTTGGTCGTATGCTTTGGGTCATTGTCCATTTGGAAGAGCCATTTGCGACCAAGCTTTTAACTTCCTGGCTGATGTCTTGAGATGTTGCTTCAATATATCCACATAATTTTCCTTCCTCATGATGACATCTATTTTATGAAGTGCACCAGTCCCTCCTGCAGCAAAGCACCCCCACAACATGATGCTGCCACCCCTGTGCTTCACGGTTGGGATGGTGTTCTTCAGTTTGCAAGCCTCACCCTTTTTCCTCCAAACATAACGATGGTCATTATGGCCAAACAGTTACATTTTTGTTTCATCAGACCAGAGGACATTTCTCCAAAAAGTAAGATCTTTGTCCCCATATGCAGTTGCAAACTGTAGTCTGGCTTTTTTATGGCGGTTTTGGAGTAATGGCTTCTTCCTTGCTGAGCAGCCTTTCAGGTTATGTTGATATAGGACTCGTTTTACTGTGGATATAGATACTTTTGTACCTGTTCCCTCCAGCAACTTCACAAGGTCCTTTGCTGTTGTTCTGGGATTGATTTGCACTTTTTGCACCAAAGCACGTTAATCTCTAGGAGACAGAACACATCTCCTTCCTGAGCGGTATGACGGCTGCTTGGTCCCATGGTGTTTATACAGTTGTGTTAAAAAAAATAGCAGTACAACATCAGTAACCTGATGAACCACTGGTATTAGTAGTAGTGATATTTCTGCATGGCAAATAATTTACTTGTAGGTGTAGTAGTGTAATAGAAAAACAACAGACCCAACTGTCATGACATACACGCTGCTTGTTCTGGGTAATTGACTCATTCATTGAAAGGGGCGTGTTCAAAATAATAGCAGTGTGGAGTTTAATTAGAGAATTCATTCATTCTGTGAAAAAACAGGTGTCATTAATTGTCCTTTATTAAGGAAGAAGGGAAGCAAATGTTTCACACATTGTTATAAAATATATTTCCTTCTGAATTGTAAGTAAAATGGGCCATTCCAAACATTGTTCGGAGGAACAACATAATTTGATTAAAATGTTGATTGGAGAGGGGAAAACGTATAAAGAAGTGCAGCAAATTATAGGATGCTCAGCTAAAATGATCTCAAATGCTTTAAAATGGTAACAAAACATGCGGAACAAAACGAGCAACTACTGTTAAAATGGATCGAAGAATAGTCAGAATGGCAAAGATTCAGCCAATCATCACCTCCAGAACGATCGAAGATGATCTAAAATTACCTGTAAGTGTTGTTACAGTCAGAAGACGTTTGATCGAAGCTAAGCTATCAGCAAGAAGCCCCCGTAAAGCACCATTGTTGAAAAAACGGCATGTGCAGAATTGGTTAAAATTTGCCAAGGAACACATCGATTGGCCCAAAGAGAAATGGCGTAACATTCTGTGGACTGATGAGAGTAAAATTGTTCTTTTCGGGTCTAGTGGTCGTCGACACTACGTCAGACGACCCCCGGGTACTGAATTCAAGCCACAGTACACTGTGAAGACAGTGAAGCATGGGGGCGCAAAAATCATGGTATGGGGATGTTTTTCATACTACGGTGTTGGGCCTATTTATCGTATGCCAGGGATCATGGATCAGTTTGAATACATCAAAATACTTGAAGAGATTATGTTGCCGTATGCCGAAGAGGAAATGCCCCTGAAATGGGTGTTTCAACAAGACAACGACCCCAAACACGCAAGTAAGCGAGCAACATCTTGGTTCCAGACAAAAAGGATTGAGGTAATGGAGTGGCCAGCTCAATCCCCTGACCTCAACCCCATTGAAAACTTGTGGGGTGACATTAAAAATGCAGTTTCTGAAGCAAAACCCGAAAATTCACAGGAACTGTGGAATGTAGTTTGTTCATCCTGGGCTGAAATACCTGTTTCTAGGTGCCAAACGTGGTACCTTCAGGTGTTTGGAAATTGCTCCCAAGGATGAACCTGACTTGTGGAGGTCCACAATTTTCTTTCTGAGGTCTTGGCTGATTTCTTTTGGTTTTCCCATGTTGTCAAGCAAAGAGGCACTGAGTTTGAAAGTAGGCCTTAAAATACATCCACAGGTACACCTCCAATTCAGTCAAATAATGTAAATTAGCCTATCAGAAGTTTCTAAAGCCATGACATAATTTTCTATAATTTTCCAAGCTGTTTAAAGGCACAGTCAACTTAGTGTATGTAAACTTCTGACCCACTGGAATTGTGATATAGTGAATTAAAAGTTAAATAATCTGTTTGTAAACAATTGTTGGAAAAAGTACTGCACAAAGTAGATGTCCTAACTGACTTGCCAACACTATAGTTTGCTAACATGAAATCTGTGGAGTGGTTAAAAATTAGTTTTAATGACTTCAACCTAAGTGTATGTAAACTTCAGACTTCAACTGTAGCTTTTTACCAGGATAGTACCCATGTACAAGTTTAAGATGTCTGACAAGAATGTTGACGGTCTTGTGTGCGTTTAAGCAAACAAAACACTTCATCATTTACACTTTTGGACTTGATTAGTTTAGAAGTTTTGCTCTAAGGTCTTTAACTCTTGGACTTTCACAGAACCTATGTCAATTTCATAGACTCTAGTCTGCACAAAGGTGTACATGCTGTTCATAGACTCTAGTCTGCACAAAGGTGTACATGCTGTTCAAAGACTCATGGAAGGATGTTGCGAAAACAAAATGAGCTTTAAAAAGCTCATCAAAGGCAGATAATGAAGACATTGCCTGTCATGGTATGAGTTTTTCGTCCACCATGATGTAGAAGTTATGGATGCAGTTTTTCACAGTGCCGACTGCCAGGAGGTAAAGCTGATGTTTCTCTGTGTTATTGGTGTGTTCTTCAAGACTGCAGCATTGCTAAAAAAGAAAAAAAAGCATTAGAAAAAACACCATTAAAGAAAAAAACACCATTAGACACGTATAATATGAGAATAGAGGGCAAATTGAGTCAATGTTAGAGGATATCCCTACTGGATTAACGTGAAAACTTGATTGGTAAAGCGAACACTGACCTTGTGGAATTTGATGACTTTCAATCACCTCACAGACACTCATTTTGCTGGATTTTCTCCTTCCTCCAGATGTAGGTGGCAACTGGTAAACCAGAAGTAGCAGTGACTACATGTCACTATCCCACTCTGTTGGCACATAAATAATGATCAAATTAACAAGAGAAAGTGGCTAATCCTTAAGGACTTCCTCATAAATGCAGTCATTCTAAGTCAATGAAAGAGTAAGAACAGCCAAATTAATAATGGTATTCAGAACGTGACCCACTCAAATGTGATCCTTTTATCAACAACCATGTAAAATTACATACAGTACACAGAGTTCTCATTTACCAGGAATGTCTATACCTTCGGCAGACTTCAGCAGGCTGCTTAGGTGTGGACATGATGTAAGGGTTTTGGCCTCCCTTACAACTTTAGACTTAAAGGTTGTACCCCAAGTATCAAGAAGCTTTGATGAGATGTCAGACCCAAAGCATAAAATGAAATCTTGAAGCACCTAGGCATATAAAAAGTGTGAAGGGCTCACTTTAGAGACGGACAAATAAGAAGCCAAATGGTGGTGGGGAGATGCAATTATTAACAGTGAATTTCAAATATTTTTGTGTAACTTGGAGTATTACTGTATTACACATAATTATAAGCCAACATGCCATCGATGGTTGTGTTATGATCTCACTTTCAAAACATTTCCACTAGCATTGATGCTACGCAATGTTGATGAGTTCGCCGGTTCATGAATATTTATTACCGGCGGCTCCTCAGTCAACAATCCCGTCCTGTTTGGCGGTAGCCAACTAGCTAGTAGCTGGTTAGGTAGCAAACAAGCATTATGACAGAGATGGTTTACTATACATCTACCTAGCTAGGTTACATTAATGTTGTATAACAACACGGTGGAAATATAAATGTACTGAACATTCTAATAAAGTGATCTTATGCCGTTGTCAATGTGAAAAGTGATTGACATGCACTGCAGCCAGACCTCGTTTGCTAACGAAGTAAAACCATATGTTCTCTAGAAGCTTCTAGAAGATTCTTGTTAAAACGAGATTGTCTATAAGATACAAGGTGATGTACCGCCGGTACTAGCTAGTACTTTGTTCGGCCACATAGTTATCATTCTGGTGCTGTTATTACCGAACGACTCTGGCTAGCTGTGGCGCCGTCCATCTTGCTTTTGAGTCTCGTCCAGATGTGGTCATGAATATTCATGACCAATTTGCATAACTGGAGAAAAAAAGGTATTTTTTTCCTCAACGGTTCAAGATTTAATTAATCTCAGTGCATAGAAAAAAAAATTTCTTATCTGCCGTCTGCAAATTTTCTCCAACTTACAATAAAAATGATCTCTTATAGATTTGGGTTTCTGGAAAAAACTTTCATTGACCCCCCATTCATTCTCCTCTGTTTAGCCCAGTTTTAGTGCTCATAGTCGCCCCCTGGAGGTGAAACCTGATATTCATGCGGTTGGCATATCTCTTTACTATACAATCTCTGGTGTAACGTTACCTCAGAGAAAGTTTAGAATATCTGGAAGTGTGCATGCTTAATTTAGTCACATGTTCATTTAACACCTTCATAGAGTGAAACTACTCAACACCCACGAGAGAACACTATAATGTCATAAATAGACACTGTCGTGTTATAGTAACACTGGAAATTTCACACTTTGGGCTCCATTTTCCGGCAAGCGCATAGCGTGCTGCAAGCCGTCCTAGTCAATGGTGTAGCGTATGCCGCACTGGGCATTGCTACTGAATTTCGCTATTTTCGGACCAGAGGCGAGGGGCGCACAGTGTGCTGCGCAGGTTGAAAATGGGCTGGGTTATGCTGAACATTTATCAGTGTGTGTGCTTCAGCTGCACCATAGCTAATCAAATTACCTCTTTTCAGTCCAGCCGTGTGCATTGGACTCGTTTTGACCATGTCGGGCTATCCCGCATCACTTGGTTTAGTGAAAAACGACAACCGAACACGCCCATTCGGTCATGGTCGGGGGGCCTCCCGAGTCCACCCACTGTCAATTTCCCAGAGAATCCAAAAGGCGACAAAACTGGACTGTAAAAAAGCTTTTAATCATTTTCTTAGCCTCTAATCAGTCGATGAAATGAATTAAAAAATTATTTATTTTACTCTCCAATTTATCATTTATGGCTCTTTTTATTTTTCAACTCCTCTTTTCCTATTTTCTTGGTCCTAGCATGTGTTTAATCATTTATCTATTTCCAATTTTCCCCATCCAACATATCCCATTTTCCTCGCCATGTTTATTAGCGACTTTTGTCGCCTTTAGGATTCTGCATTGGAAGACGAAGACGATCCATTTTGCATTGATTTAATTGAATGTAATTGAGTTAAGAGGTAACTTTTTATCGCTATATGAGCAATAAGAGTGAATGTATGGACCAAGTTTGTCATTATTCTCATTACAGACGGTGTAAGAAATGATACAGTATACCCCTGGGACCACAGTGCAGTCTAGTCACAGCCATAAACGATTAAAAACAGAAATAAATACAAGAATTAACATAAAAAAGATAATGAGCAATAAATGCAAAGTATAATTTTTTCCTGCTTGGGGGATTTATTTCAGTCAAATTGAACCGCATATGATCCACAAAAACGGTTGATTGGCTTTTGAATAGGTTATGATCATGCACGCATTGGGAAAGGCCCTGAAATTAGCTACTCGCCAGTCACCATAGGCTGTGGACGCGTTCAAATCCGTGACGAAATTGCAACCTTGCCAGTGATGGCTCGCCACCGGCCGGAAAATAGAGCCCCAAATTTGCAGTTTCGCTGCTCAATCTGGACTGACACACCTACACCAGCGATTCTCCTCCCACTTCTGGCACATGGCGAGTCAAACGGGCTCAGAAGCGTGAAAATACATGCCGAAAATGTCACTTCGCCAATGCGCTGGCTCGCCACCCGCAATGCGCCAGCCGGAAAATAAAGCCCTTT
This sequence comes from Synaphobranchus kaupii, assembly GCA_029718625.1. Classification (NCBI taxonomy): domain Eukaryota; kingdom Metazoa; phylum Chordata; class Actinopteri; order Anguilliformes; family Synaphobranchidae; genus Synaphobranchus; species Synaphobranchus kaupii. The sequence continues at coordinate 31,015,052 of CM056382.1, read as the reverse complement.
AACTCAGAATTCGCTAACACCGGGATTTTAACACTAGTGAATTTGCTGGAGATATTGGTTAGAGCTTGTTGTCTTATGCAATTTATTGGAAAGTTTTGCACAGACTAATTTGTCAATGGTTTGCTGGCATCTCTGGTGAATTTCCTAGTGCAAGTGCGGTCCAATTAAAAAATAATTCTGCTACCTCTCTTGCTCCTCCCCGTCGGTTCAAGTGTGTTCTCATGTTGTTTTGCTGCTGCGTCACATCTTCCTGAGGGAAGTTTGCAAGTGAAGTTTGCGAAGGCAGAACATTTAACGGATTGGACCATTTTATTTTCAGGCTTGTGTTCAAAAAAGTTGGTGCTAGAAAAGGGGTTAATACTGGCACTGGGGGGGGGGGGGGGGGACAAAATATAGGACAAATCTCATTGAAATTACATTGTGGTATCCTGTGGTTGATAGTAGAGAAAAACTGATGTTGCCAAGAAATAAACTAATATGTGCAGAGCATTGTATGTAACTTGATGAACTGAGTTGAACAGAAAGTGAATTGAACAGATGTACAGTCAAGCCGGAAAGTCTGCACACCCCTTTCACCTTCTCCACGTTTTATTACGTTACAGAATTATACTACAATAGATTGAGTTCATTTTTTGCATCAAACATCTACACACAATAGCCAATAATGACGAACTGAAAACAGGTTTTTAGAAAATATGCAATTTTATTTTACTGACAAAAATAGGTTAGGGGTTACATATCTGTACACACCCTTAGCCTAATACTTGGTTGCTGCACCTTTGGCAGCGATTACAGCTTCAAGGCGTCTTGGGAAAGAAGCTACGAGCTTGGCACACTTGTTTCTGGACATTTTTGCCCATTCCTCTTGGCATATCCTTGCAAGCTCCGTCAGGTTGGATGGGGAGTGTCGGTACACAGCCATTTTCAGCTCTTTCCACAGATGTTCAATTGGATTCAGGTCTGGGCTCTGGCTGGGCCACTCAAGGACATGCACAGACTTTCTCCGAAGCCACTCCTTTGTTCTCTTGGCTGTGTGCTTCAGGTCGTTGTCATGTTGGAAGGTAAACCTTCGCCCCAATCTGAGGTCCAGAGCGCTCTGGAGCAGGTTTTCTTCAAGGATCTCGGTGTACTTAGCTGCATTTATCTTTCCCTCTATCAGGACTAGTCACCCCGTTCCCGCTGCTGAAAAACATCCCCACATCATGATGCTGCCACCGCCATGCTTCACTGTAGGGATGGTATTAGCCAGGTGATGAGTGGTGCCTGGTTTCCTCCAGACGTGACGCTTGGTATTCAGGCCAAAAAGTTCAATTTTGGTTTCATCAGACCAGAGAATCTTGATTCTCATGGTTTGAGAGTCCTCTAGGTGCCTTTTGGCAAACTCCAAGCGGGCTGTGATGTGCCTTTTACTAAGGAGGGGCTTCCGTCTGGCCACTCTACCATAAAGGCCTGATTGGTGGAGTGCTGCCTGGATAGTTGATCTTCTGAAAGGTTCTCCCATCTCCACAAGGATATGCTGGAGCTCTGTCAGAGTGACCCTCGGGTTCCTGCTCACCTCCCTGGCCAAGGCCCGTCTTCCCCGATTGCTCAGTTTGGCCGGCGGCCAGGTCTAGGAAGATTCTTGGTGGTTCCAAACATCTTCCATTTACGAATGATGGTGGCCACTGTGCTCTTTGGGACCTGTAAAGCTGCAGATATTTTTCCGTACCCTTCTCCAGATCTATACCTTGACACAATCCTGTTTCTGAGGTCTGCAGATAATTCCTTTGACCCCATGGCTTGGAGTTTGCTCTGACATGCACTGTCAACTGTGGGACCTTATATAGGCAGGTGTTGGCAATCCGCAATCATGTCCAATCAACTGAATTTATCACAGGTGGACTCCAATTAAGTTGTAGAAACATCTCAAGCAGTATCAATGGAAACAAAATGCACCTCAGCTCGCTTTTGGGTGTCACACTTGTGTACATATGATATTTTACATTTAGATTTTTAATAACTTAGCACAAATGTCTAAAAACCTGTTTTCACTTTGTCATTATGGGGTATTTTGTGTAGAATTTTGAGACCAAAAAATTAACTCAATCTATTGTAGAATATGTCTAACGTAATAAAACGTGGAGAAGGTGAAAGGGGTGTGCAGACTCTCCGGCTTGACTGTATATGAGCATGGAATTGCATTGAACTAAGATTATATTAACTAGATTAAGTGTATATGAATTTGAAACAAATCAAATCGAACACCTAGCTGATATTTTTAACATGATTAAGCTGAAACTAATATTGTATGTTGTATGTGTTACGGTTCGGAGAACCAGATGCGACCGAGAAGGATTCTAAAAGCCTATCTTAAAAAGATACACCACAAACGCGGAAGTACCCGCACCAGGGGATAGGTAAACAAAAGAACGGGAGCAAAACTTCCCTAGCACAAGCCAAAACAAAGCAACCTCAAAAGGAGGCGAGTCTCGATAAACAGCGAGAATGCATAACAAAAACCTCATGCACTAAATCATTAGGTGTAACAGGAGGTAGAGAAACTAAACAAAACTCGAGAGAACGAGTGAAGGAAAAGAATAGAAAAGAAGACCTGTTATCCAACACTCTTGTGGCGAAAGAGCTGAACACAAACGATAACAGGTAAAAAGAATAAAGGATAAAGAAAGATTGGAAAGAAAAGAGAACCAATCTAATCCTAATTCTTATAACCGGATTTGCTGCGCTTCTTATTCGTACAAACCAGAAATACAGCGACCGAATTTCCTATACCTTACCGACTTCGTTGTCAATATAGCAAAGACAATATCGAAGTGAGGAAATGCGGAAGTCTTGAGGCATTTATAGCCGGCAGGAAACACAAAACAGGTGCAGGGAATAATTGCTGGGCAAGATACAAACACCGGAACGGAGGCAGAAAAAATTTGATAGCGCGTCCCGACGACGCCAAAAAGGAAACCAAAAAGTAGAACCGCAGAGAACAATGGAGACTGCCAATAACCATGACAAATATGAATAGAACCTATACCAGACAATGACATTGTATTCAATTGAGCTGATATGAACCATGATTGGAAGTTTAATATGAAATTGAACTGACTAGTATGAGCAAGGAATTTTGGAGTGAATGGAACTGAACTAATACGAGTAGGGAACAGTTTTAATTGAACTGAAATTAACTAATATGAGCAGAGCATTGTATTTTACTGGACTAATCAAATGGAGTTGAACAGAATCTGAATTTAAGTTAACATACTAATATAATCATGGAAACAATTTTTATGCAGGTAATGTAACTTCATTTTTTACGTCTACTTATTGTTTAGAAAAAGAAAGAAAGATTATCGCCCAACACTATAAATGTCTGCCGCATGCATTTCCATGCACATAAATCAACATGCGACAGTGTGGTAACATCCTTGTCAATCATCATCTCCGCTCAATTAGTGGCGGTTCATATAGATTGCTGAGGAGGGGCAATTTGATAACCTCTAGCTGAGGGATGACAGAATTTTAGGCGAGAAAATTCCTCTAGAATCAATAAACTGATATCCCCATTTGACAAATGTTATAACACTGTCATAAGACCATTTTCTCGGAATTAAGAGCATTAAAAGGTATTTGTGACCAGAGAGGGAACAACCCCCACTGAACAAACCAAACACTGGACGTGTTTCTGTTTTGTTTTTTTGCGCATTGTAGCGATGGCGAACTACACTAGCTAGCTAGCTAGCCACCGAAGGACTGACTTTCTTGTTGTTGTGTGATATCACACAAAATAAGTCCATTGCTACAATATGTAGTTTGTTCTCCTCTATCTTGCTGTGTGCTCCTAAATTTTTGAGATTTGAAGCACCAGTTCTCCCTGGCAAAAAGATTTTTCGTAGAACCCAGCTGTATTCAAGTCGGAGAATTTGAATAAAGCAGAATCCTAATGTCCGTGCATGAACCTGTCTCTCTGTGTCCCTGTCCCACAGTGATCCCAGCCCTTGTTGACCGACTCGGCGACTCCAAAGACCAGGTCCGGGAGCAGGCTCAAGCGGTCATCCTCAAACTCATGGAGCAGACCGCGCCGGTCATGGTAAGTACTTGTCAGATCACCCTTAAGCTGAGCATCCTCATTGCATTCACAAGCGCCCTAAAGCTTGTGTTGTCAGATACTGCCTCTTCTCACTCCAGCTCGTTGGCACAGATATTGCATCAAAGGGGTGCACTTCATTCGCAGTCGTTGCATCAAAGGTGTGCACTTCATACAGTCATTATATGAAAGAAGTGCACTTCATAAAGTCATTGCATCAAAGGGGAGCTCTGCATTTGCAGTCAGGTTGGAGTTTTTCTTAAAATGTTGGGAAATTGAGGCACATTGAGGTCAGGACCTGTAGCAGAACCCCAGTTTTAGGACAAGCAAAAGCACCACCTGGTGAGACTCCTGTGTCCAAACCACAACACAACCTGGTCAGTGCCCGGTGTCCTCACCACAACACAACCTGGTCAGTGCCCGGTGTCCTCACCTCAACGCAACCTGGTCAAAGTCTAGTGTCCTTACCACAACACAACCTGGTCAGAGCCCAGTGTCCTCATAACAACACAACCTGGTCAGTGCCTTTACCACAACACATACTATTGCCCTGGGAGAGTGCCGCTCCCAGAATGTTTTCCAGTCATCTGCTTCTTTATATTTGTAATCAGCAGTGCCTACGAGACATTGGCTCTTTTTCCACTGCGGGAACCTTTTAGAAAACTCAGTAACATTTTGGGGAACTCAGGAACTAAAGCCCCCTTTCCACTGGAGGAACCAGGGCTGATTTTGGTTCCTGGGCTATTGTTCCTGTCCCCCTTTTTAGTTCCTGCTTGTGAGGTAGTACTTTTCGATGGTTCGCAATTTCGCAAACTGTTGGATGGACCTTGCAGTTCTGAACATTGCGGATTGGTCAAATGCAATATTTTCGAGAATCGCCAAGCAGACCACAAGCACCGTTTTTAAAAACTGGCGGCAGAAAACGCATTTAACAGAAGCCAGAAACACATTCAGCAGCAGCCAGACAGAAAGCAGTCTTCAAATAAAGGAAAATGGGAAATGGAAAAACAAAACGGACCAATGACGATGTGCAAGTTTTAAACAGTTGACAACATCTGACACGCACTGACAAGCAGAGCAATGCTTGCAGCAGTTGCCTGCATCTCTGCCTCTCAACTAGCCTGTGAAACTAGTTTGATTTTATTCATGAATATGTTATTCTCACTATTGTGAAAGACTTTGTGTGTATGGAACTTTATGTAGTAGGAAAATATGGAAAAAATTCCATCCCATATTGATTCTTCATACAATTATGTATAGAGTGGCAACCCTAAACAAAAAGGTCTACAAAAAGATTTATATATGTTTAGCTAAACTGGACATAGCCCACTCAGTTAAACAGTGCTGGGCGAGAAAAAAGAAAGATAAAAACGACCACAATACTTTTTAAACGTAACCGTGGTTTTTTTTTTTCTCCTGTCACTTCCTCCTACTTTATCTTCACGGTTCTCGAGGTATGGTGGGCGAACACGAATGTGCTCCAGGAACCGTTTTAGTACCCGTTGTGGATAGTTCTTGCCCTCTTATATTTCTTACAACGCAGTGGGAAAGGGGCTACAGATCTTACTTGGAAGCTGAATTTACTAAATAAACAAGGACACTTATATAGCTTTTTCTAGTTTAATATTGCCAGACATTTGTAGTTTAAATGCCAGGCCAGGCTCTTCCACAGCCATACTGTGGTATGAGGGCATTTACATTTTGCTGTGTGTGATGATCCAGTGTGGTTCCCCAGGCTCTGAGGGAGATTACAGTAAAATGCTGGGAGGCCTGCTTCTATTTAGCCCAGACAGAACACCCCCGCCAAAGACATAACGCTCACAGCCGGGGGGAGAAACTGAAGCGCTTCAGTACGAGCGGGCGGGAGGCTAAATTGCAACTTAATGCTGAGGGCCCAGTCTGCTTCTCCATCAGAGGTCACCCTGTTCCCAGCTGAAACCTGAGCCCTGACGCACAACCTCAGTTTTTCTTCAGATGGGTAAAGGTTGAGGCGTGAGGTTTCCCTCTAGTGGACGATGTTAATAGTGCCTTCACACAAAATTGTTTTCAACAATTGGCATAAAACTTGTAGTGAATTGATTATAATCATTTCCTTACATTTGCACGAATTACATGAATTTTGATGAAAACAAGAAGAATAGAAGGCAAGAATTGTAGGAAAGGATACATTGTCAGGGCATGATATTAACTTTTTCACCCACTGGCCAGAGTGGCTTGTGGATTCTAAAAATCACCAGCCATTTTCAACATTTTGCCAGCGCATTACCTTTTACAATATAACACAACCTGGTTGGTTGCCTGCCAAAGTGGCTGCTAGAGTAGAAAATATTACATGATTCTTACTTGATTACAGCTACAATAAAAATTTTACCAGCATTTGACTAGTGGCAGGTATTAATTTCACACCCTTCATTGTAGGAAAATGGACTGTATAATTAGGTGTCTCAAAGGGATTATAGCCAACTTCTCTTTGATTGGTGGAACTCTTATAGGTGTACCTCTCCCTTCTCATTAGAACCTCTCTAGGCAGCAGGGATGTACATATTGTCCCATCCTTTTTATAGTCCCTGAACACACATTCTTACATATTGGCTACATATTGGTAGTTGCAATGGTGGCATTTTTCAGATAATAAAGAATCGGTTGATGCCAAGTACAGATGCCAATGCTTTTTATTTATTTTTTTTAAGATGAATATGCAGTTTAGTATAACATTGTTTGAAAATGCGCTTATAGCGCCCCGCGTTGGCCACCTGCCTACCGCCAGGTATTTTGCATTCGGGCTACAGACGTCCTCCCATAGGAAGCCATTATATTTCTACAGTATATCACGCCCTGCTGTCTATCACCTACCTGCCCTCTGAAGTGATCATATGTAGCTTATAGAAATAAATGATTTAAAAGCTCTTTATACCTGCAGCTAAAACACAAGGGACAATAACGGCTGACTAAGGCACACACCTAATCCTGGTGTTCTGACAAACTGCCCTACTCAGGCTGCTTGTGCAATGTAGTTTTTCTCCTCGCTGTGAGATTCTGAGAGCGGTTACTCCCACTTATAATTCTGTGCTACCTTGTTAGCTAGTTTGGTATCTTTCCATTAGTTACACATTAGGACTGTTTTACTTCTCAGTAGTCTACTCGACCACAATAAAGTGGATATATTTTCGCATTTCGCATGTAAACACTCTTCAGAATGTCCTACCTTGTACATTTCACACAAGGTAGCAACAGCACAATCTGAAGGGTAGTGCTGTTTTTGAAAGTAGGCTGACTGTTTGAGCTATGGATATAGGTCATCCTGAGCAGGTAGGTGAACCTTCCTCTGTTCATTCCCAATACCTGAGGCTGCACTGAAGAGTTGTTTGATCTCAACATTTCAAGGTGCAAAAAAAAAAATTTTAAGGTTCAGACAGGAATTTGTGTGTTGTAACAGCCACACAGGGAATAACAATTAACATTTCATTGTTAAAATGCTGACAATAGCCATGTTTTAAAGCCTAAAAGCTAAATGAAGTTACTGAAATTAGCAGGCAATTAGTCACAAAAAAAAGCATAGTGAAATTAGCAGAATGTAAGGCTTTCTCAATGAAGTACGTTAAGACTATCAAAACGTGATTCCTTCAAAACAACATTTTTACGTCTTTCTAGAGGCAAATTGCGTTAATATTTGTTGAGTCCTCCAGTGAAATTGCGTGCTTTAGCACCCTCTCTCGTCAATGATGCATCTCTGAGGAGGCAACTGGCCAATTGTCTCAGTTTCTACAGTCCTCTCTTCAATTAGGCGACATGGCGTGGGGTTGATATGACAGCACAGCGCAAAAAAAACCTAAATGGCACGTGATTGGTGCAATGTTCATTACAATCAGTGGCGAGTTGTAAGTGAGTAGGTCATGCCACTCATCAGATTGAACAGTATCATTTGATTTACCCCTCCCACTCAGCTACGTCAAGTTCAGCCCATGTACTGGACACTTTGTCATTTTTCAGACCTGCGAAGGAGATGGATTGGCAAATGACAGATTAGTATAAGCGCCAGATCAGAGAGAGTGTAATATCGTAGAGGTTCGTGTATCAATATCATATATTTTTTTTCAATGTTCTAAGTGTGGAGTGAATTTAGGGCCTGATTTACTATGACCTTCAGTGTCTGCAAAATTATTGCTCATGGCATTTTGTTTTGCACCAATCATTGGTTGTGTTATTGGCTTTGTACAAGCTAAAGGGCTTAGTAAATCAGGCCCTTAGTCTTCTATTTAACATTTTTCATTTGGGCTCACTTTTTTCTCAGCGAGCTTAAAAAGCTAAGCATTTCATTCAGCTGTCATGGCCAGTGCCACTGTAGTTAACTAACATGGACGTGGATGAAATTGGGGACATTGTGGACCATCTTCAAGACGGGTTGGTGTTTGAAAGCATTCCTTTTGCCGAGAAGACCCTTGAGTGAAATCTGAAGGCAGACCTAATGCTGCGTTCCAGACAAAGTCGAATGTGGGAAGTTCTGACCTGATTGTATCGACACAAATTCTTGACATCCTTGTGCGTGTACTCTGTGAAGGTGTGATGGTGGCCTGAGGTGACTGCTGTTTTTTTTTTTGTTTTTTTTTCTCCCCAGTTTGTTTGGGAACGGCTGATTCCCGGCTTCAAACACAAGAACTTCCGCAGCCGTGAAGGAGTATGCCTCTGCCTCACCTCCACGCTGAACACGTGAGTGTGATCCACGGGGAGACTGCACACCTGCTCCAACACTCCCATTGTAGCAACTGCAGCACACAAGACACCTTTGACCCAAAAGACGCTTCTTGTGTTTAACAGCTTCATTCCCACGTGACACTGTGCACCAAGCCCATCTCGCCCCACAATTCATAAGCTCTGACTTGGGACCATTCCCTGGGTTTCCTGAAGTGTAAACTGAACCTTTGTAGAAAATGGAAAATTAGTTAAATAGCTGAGTGTAGATGTATGTAATGAGTGAAAACGAGTTCTATGACATTCAGCTGTTCCATTAAATTGAGTTTTTCTGTCATTAATGCAACAAAGTTATTATATTGCCCCCTGCTGGAAGATCAGTGTAGACAAGCCATGCCAGATCTCTGGCTCTTGTGTTTACAAGTACAATACTTTATATCTAAATTAAATGTTGCTATTCTCCTTTTTTGGACACTTTAAATGGAAGAAGAAGGTGATTTCACCTAGTCTTGAAGAACATTTATAGATGCATCATGTTATACAATGACTTGAAGTTAAACACTGGCACAATGAGATCCATGTTACACCAGTATATAACTTCAGATGAATGACTTGTGAATGTCTTTGTAAAACTCCACCGCATTACAAATTAAGGTCCTCCGTTGAATTGTTATGGTGCATTTATAGGGCCGTTATGCAAACCTAGAATTAAAGGTTGTATCAGCGATTTTGGGTGACGTCACTTCTGAAGCGAAATCCCAAACAAACATACTCATGAATAATTATGTTATGTTTTAAAAAATAGTGTTCAAGCATCCAGAATTATAACCACGTTAATAACGTTTGTAAGAAACCAAACCGTTTGTAAATCCGTCAAGATTTCAGCGAGATAAGAGTATTAGCGTTTGTGCAGATCATTGTGATTGGTTGGAATACTGTTTATTTTGGTTTTGAGTGGTTGGTAGTACCATTTGTTTTTGTGTACGATCTCGGAGCATAGGCTGCCTACAGAGACGCGGTTTTTTGACGGCCTGCTTATGGGGCGGGCAGCTAGCGGATCGTGAGGAAAAATCAGATGAATGTGATCATTTATGTTTCCACCCAAAATCGCTGATACAACCTTTAAAGAAAAGAAATCATGGAAACGATCACTCTCGTTTCCATGCTTTTTTAAGCACCAGCAGTGACGTTTTTAGTCCATTTGCACTTTATCAGACTTGTCTTGTAACATCACCGTTGGTGCTAAATAAAGCATGGAAATGGGATCTATCAGCATGTAGACTTCTTTTCTTTAATTCTGGATATTACCTGGTCCTGCATCTGTCTAGTATGGTTTTCGGATCTGCGCCTTACCACCTTCGCTACACCGTTATGCAAACCAGCCTGCTCCTCATCGCTGGGTCTGGGCTCTCCATGAATGTAATCCTCTTAACTGCCTTTTTGTGCCCCACAGAGAGGTCAGCTTGAGTGGCGACCTCGCTTTGGTGCGGCGTGCAGCCTTTTCTTTTTCAGTCTCCGTATTGGTAGTTGCAACGTTGACATTTTTCTTTAGCTGCTTCAGATATCAAGTAGATAATAAAGAATCGGTTGATGCCAAGTACAGATGCCAATGCTTTTTTTTTTGTGTGTGTAGTGCGTTTCTCTCCCAGGCGTGAGCCTTGGTCATTAGCCCTTCCTTTACCGCCGCAGTCTCACGCCGTGCGCTTTTCCCGGGTCTCTTCCTCAGGTTTGGGCCCCAGGCTTTATCTCTCAGCAAAATCGTTCCGTTCCTCTGCACGCTGACCGGCGACTCCAATGGCCAGGTGAGTGCATACGTGATCTATCTATTCAGCTAGCTAGCTAGCTAGTTGCCACGATTGGCATGGAAGTGGTCAAACTTTTCCTGCAAATTGGTAGCCAGTGTGCTTGCTTGTATATACTGTGTTATTCTGTAGCATGTTTGTGTTTAGCTGACTTGGGGTCTACCAAATATGTAACTTTACGGCAAAACGGATTGTGTCGGCAACTGTGGAGTACAGCAGATAGCCTACAGGCAGATACCCTGGCTAATCTACAGCTAGCTCCGCCGCCGTACTTCCACTGAGAATTTAGGTGAGCACAAAGTAAAGGATTCAACGATAATTTGACTTGACAAATGATGGTATAATCACTGAAAATAACCCCGATAGACTGTTGTCGTATTTTATTTGCTTTGGGTGCACTGTGGAGTTTTTAAGTGCGTTTGGTACTGGATGCTACTAGTTTCCTACGAGTTGCGCTAGCATTAGCAATGTGTGTATGTCCAAAAGAAGGGACAGCATGGAATTATCTGAAAATGGTTTCCATCAATCAACTACATCATGGGTAAGTCGTAATTGAGACATTATGTCCAAAATACCGAACTATCCCTTTAAGATTTACTTCTGTAATACGAATTTGTGAAAAATCCTACCTTAGACTTGTCACATCTTAACTTAGACAATTCTTCAACATGAGTGAACTATCCTGTTAATGTCAAGCCCTGATAATAATTTACCGACACAGAATAGTTACCGACTGGATGTAGGCCTAAAGTAGGCTACTAATAACATCATCAGTTTCTATGAGCATAAGTGGCAAACAGCTGGTTTGCCTCTATCCCAAAACATGGTCGTGGAACATTATGTGCTTCTAGCTAATGTGCTGGAGTGAAAGCAACGCATTGGCTTGCTTACCATTCATCTAACAAAGAAAAGGGAGCTTGCTAAGTGGGTGGAAATATCCAAATAGGCCTACTAGTGATGTCATCCATACATTGCGAAACTAACATGAATTAAATGAAGATAGCTCACCTCTCGTCTGTCCGCACTGTAGGCTATATTCCCAACCAATCAAATGTGTGCGATATGGAAGAAGTGCTATGTGCGCGATATAAAAGTGCTGGTGAGCAGTAACCAATCAGAAAAATTATGTTTGGGATGACCGGTGACGTTTTGCGTGCCTGCACACAAACACCGCAAAATCTGTATGCCGCCATTTACTGCCTAGATATTCACGCCACTTCTCGCGCGACTTCCAACAATGGTCAGTCAGTCAGTCAGTCAGTCAGTCAGTCAGTCAGTCAGTCAGTCAGTCAGTCAGTCAGTCAGTCAGTCAGTCAGTCAGTCAGTCAGTCTTCACTCACGCACTCACTCTTCACTCACGCACTCACTCTTCACTCACGCACTCACTCTTCACTCACGCACTCACTCTTCACTCACGCACTCACTCTTCACTCACTCACTCACTCTTCACTCACTCACTCTTCACTCTTCACTCACTCACTCACTCTTCACTCACTCACTGACTCACTCACTCACTCCAAAAATTAACTGCCAAACTATGTTTGTGAGGAAAATAACTCAAAAGGATTTTTGATTGAACCAGGGGGGTATTTTATAAAGTGGGATTAAGGAGTTAACTTTTGTCAATATTTTAAAGTAACCCAGGCTCTCATCCAATCGGATGGCCTTAAATTCAAAATATTTACCAAACTTAGCCGACTAACTAAGGCTTTGAAAATTCAGTTCACTTCAAGTTTGCCTTGTCCTGAAAAGTGTAATGTCAGAAGGTCATTATTAGTATGTGCCGAGTGCTATTTTTTCTACCCAGTTCATGGGCACTTACATTCAGGGTTTAGTTAACTTTATTTCTATTATACCAAAGAGCATTAGAAGAATCAGTTTTGCAGCTGACAGTACTGTAATGTGAGCACTGTCATTAGAGGATTAACAAATTAATTTGGATGGAGGAATGACAGCTGACTACACAGCATTAAGGGATTATTACCATACATATCATTGCTGTCCACGCAATGTGCCCAAATGGCCAATTACATCACCCCGTAACCTGGTCTTCACCATCAGTGCTGCACCAGGTTAAGCCAATCAGTGATATGCCTGCACTAGGCCCAGCCACTTAAAAAAGCAGTGCTTTAAAGCTCTGCCGATCATTCCCCAGAACTGTACATTCTCAGCCCTGCAATACACCTACCAATCATGGTCAGCCTTGCACCGGGCTCAGACAAATGCTTTCAGTTATGTATCCGTGCCAAGCCAATCACACTGCTACTCACACACTCTCTATCCATCGTGCTTAAGCTGGGTGGTGTGTTGGTTCACTTCAGTGCAGCCTGAAAGGGGACATGAAGAACTCTGGTTCGTGGCTCTGGTTCATTTGTTTTTTACCTTTACATGGTAAAGGTACCCTTACCCTTTTTACATGACGCTGCATTAAAATCTCAAATCGACCCTCATTTGCTAGAAAAATCATTTAAAGTTTGCTTCTTTCTTTTTTTTTTTGCACATGGGCGCAGCCATCTTGGATCAACTGCGGTCGTGACATCACTAGGTTGGTTCGTCTTGGCTGCTCAATGTATTCCCATGAGCAAAAAGCCGACTTTCAATGAGCTCAACAATGTATTGTGAGGAAAAAACAAAGTAAAACAATGCACAGACGGTCCTTTTGTCTTGCCCCGGGATTTTCTAATGAGTATTACCAAACAAAACTTTTCTCGAACTGCCTCTGCCGAGACCACATTTGCTGCAGGCTCGCTGGCTTCTCTGAAATGGCAGAGTGCACATGTGGGACAAGGCGACGGACTGGTCTTTAGTGATCAAAGTGGACAATTTGTTCTTCGGACAGTAGAAGAGACGAGCTGGCTGCTTGGTAGCTCCCTGGCTACCTAGCATGAGGAACCGACCTAGCTAGTTCGTTAAAAATGAATAAGTGTTCAGTAATACTCATTAGAACATCCCGGAGCAATATTAAAAAAAACATCTGTGCGTTTTTTGTTTTTTCCTCACGATACATTGTTGAGCTCATCGAAAGTTGGCTTTTTGCTTATAGGAATACATTGAGCAGCTGAGACGAACCAATCTACAGTGGTGACGTATGGCTGCGCCCTAGTGCAAAAGAACGTTAATTCATTTTTCTAGCAAATACGGGTCGATTTGAGATTTGAATGCAGGGGGCATGTCTTATCTAAGGTAAAAAAATAACAAACAAACGAACCAGAGCCACATTACCGAGTGCTTCATGTCCCCTTTAACTGCGGTGTCTGTGATGTCATAATAGGGAATTGCTGATCGTTGGCTCCCTCTGCCTTTCATTGGTGCCGATAACATGGCACTGACCATGCAGTGAGCCCTTTCACAATGCAGAATCCTGCAGTGTGGTATCTATGCAGGGGTTGCCAAGTCACCAGGTGAAATGACGTCACAATTGAATTGTGTGAAACGGGGTTGTCTCTGAGTGCTGCAGTACCGGAGAGCCACTGCGTATAATGACTAATCAGGACCCGCGATACTGCCCCTCCTCCTTTAGGACCAGAGTGCATGAACAGGGAACGTACCTCCATTGAAAATATGCTATGCTTAGCTTTTCAAAAATCCCACTGAGCCCACCTAAGACTTTTTTAAGGCACTTAATCATATCATTTTATTGTTTATATGGGCAAATAAATCTCATAGGTTTAAGAAAGAACTCTTGTACCTTCCACAAGAAAAAGGAGGCTGGAATCTCCCAAACTTTGAACAATACCAACTAGCTTCGCAAGGCTTTGACTTGTATCATATTAGAAAGAACTCACAAGAAGAAAACTTTATTAATATAGAAACATCCCAATTACAGTCTAAAAATGTATTATTACTATATTCAAAACACAAAAGTAAAAAAGTTGATAATTTTATAAGAAACAATACAATTCAAATCTTGACAAAAATGAAAAATACTTTGAAAGAACCTTTAACTATTCTATCTAAGATGCCTCTTAGGAACAATGCTTGGTTTTCCATTCAAAATAAACCTCTAAATTGGAGTACATGGAAACATAAATGTATGTAAAAGATTTAATGAAAAACAATGAACTTCCTCCTTTTTCATATCTGAAGGAAAAATATTATTTGACAAATAATTGTTTTGGTATCTCCAAATTAAGAGTCTAATAAATAAAAACTATTTAATATATACGAAGGTAATGAGCGATCTAGACAATTCCTTACTAAATAAGGACACCCCCCTTCACCAAACAAAGAGATTATATACATACTAATTCATTCATATGAACATGTATATTTGTTTGAAAACATATTGAATAATTGGGGAAAAGATTTAGGAATGATTTTATACACTGCTGGAAAACAGTTACACAAAATACTAAGTCGACCCTAACAAATGATAACTTGAGGTTGATGCAGTTCAAACTAATGAGTAATAAATCCATTATACCAGAGATAGAATTCATAAGTTTGACAGTAGCAGCTCAGACAAATGTTTAAAATGTAAAGTAAATAGAGATTCTCTGATGCACTCCTGTGGAAATGCAATGAAATTGGTAAATTTGGTGGGGAAACTTAAAGGGTTAGTTCGGAATTTTGGCCATAATGTCTCATTTACGACCCAGATAGACTCGTCATATTTTATTTGCTTTGGGTGCACTGTGGAGTGTTTAAGTGCGTTTGGTAGTGGATGCTACCGGTTACCATAGAGTTGCGCTAGCATTAGCAACGTGTGTATGTCTACAAGAAGGACAGCATGGAATCAGCTGAAAATGTTCTCCATCAATCAAAAACATCATGGGTAAGTCGTAAATGAGACATTATGTCCAAAATTCCGAACTAACCCTTTAACAGGCAGTAAAAACTACTGAATAAAATGTACACCTTCAATGTGTCTACTACACGATATACAAACTAACACAACGTTAAAGGGGAATTCCACCAAAACAAGAGAGTTTATTTCAGCCAACTCTCTACCTGTAGTGAGAACAGAGATATAGACCCCAAACTACTACGCGTGTACCAGATACCTGCTTTACTGTGAACTACAACGGCCGGGCGCTTACAGTTTATGGGTGGCGTCAGACAACGGCAGTCACAGGTTGCCGCTCCCACTGAATACAACCAGAGGGGCTGGGCATTACTACTAGTCCTAGAGGCGGTTCTTCGAGAGAGGCTAACGTTACTCGCTGGCTAGCTAGACACTACAGTTCTACTGGAAAAAAATGTCACCACCAGAG
Source organism: Synaphobranchus kaupii (assembly GCA_029718625.1). Taxonomy (NCBI): domain Eukaryota; kingdom Metazoa; phylum Chordata; class Actinopteri; order Anguilliformes; family Synaphobranchidae; genus Synaphobranchus; species Synaphobranchus kaupii. The sequence goes on along the minus strand of CM056382.1, from coordinate 30,999,273 downwards.
AAAAACAAGGGAAATACATTCGTTGAGGAAAACACAGCCCTTCATTTATCTACTTTAGGTATAACGTTAGTGAAAACATATTAGGTGGCCTAGCCAGAAGTCTGTGACACTTACTAATTTCCGGTCCTCTAACTTAGGTCTGGTTCTCTTACACAAGTTCATTTTTGGGGATCCAGAAGAATGTCTCAAAAATGCCCTTATGCATGTGGTGTTCAAAATCAGGGTGTTTAGTCAGACAGACTCTTCCCTCTTCATCTGTTTCTTCCTCCACAGATGACAAATGAAACTGTGCCTGGTCCCACTCATTGCAGCAAACATTTCCATTTCAGTTGGCATTGTGGCACAGTTTCCATATGTAAGCCACCAGTCATCGTTTACCCGAGGCAGTCCCGGGTTGGCAGCGCATTCGGCTCCGGCTATAGCATGAGAAAGTGATGGCTTGACATTCCCTTGACATCATGGGAAAATCAAAATAAATCAGCCAAGACCTCAGAAAGAAAATTGTGGACCTCCACAAGTCTGGTTCATGCTTGGGAGCAATTTCCAAATGCCTGATTGTACCACGTTCGTCTGTACAAACAATAGTAAGCAAGTATAAGCACCATGGGACCATGCAGCCGTCATACCGCTCAGGAGGAGAGGCGTTCTGTCTCCTAGAGATTAACGTGCTTTGGTGTGAAAAGTGCAAATCAATCCCAGAACAACAGCAAAGGACCTTGTGAAGATGCTGGAGGGAACAGGTACAAACGTATCTATATCCACAGTAAAACGAGCCCTATATTGACATAACCTGAAAGAAGCCACTACTCCAAAACCGCCATAAATAAGCCAGACTACAGTTTGCAACTGCACATGGGGACAAAGATCTTACTTTTTGGAGAAATGTCCTCTGGTCTGATGAAACAAAAATTGAACTGTTTGGCCATAATGACCATCATTATGTTTGGAGGAAAAAGGGTGAGGCTTGCAAGCCAAAGAACACCATCCCAACCGTGAAGCATCATGTTGTGGAGGTGCTTTGCTGCAGGAGGCACTGGTGCACTTCATAAAATAGATGGCATCATGAGGAAGGAAAATTATGTGGATATATTGAAGCAACATCTCAAGACAGCCAGGAAGTTAAAAGCTTGGTCGCAAATGGCTCTTCCAAATGGACAATGACCCAAAGCATACGACCAAAGTTGCGGCAAAATGGCTTAAGGACAACAAAGACATGGTATTGGAGTGGCCATCACAAAGTCCTGACCTCAATCCAATCTAAAATTTGTGGGCAGAACTGAAAAAGCGTGTGCGAGCAATGAGGCCTTCAAACCGGACTCAGTTACACCAGTTCTGTCAGGCGAAATGGGCCAAAATTCCAGCAACTTATTGTGAGAAGCTTGTGGAAGGCTACCCGAAACGTTTGACCCAAGTTAAACAATTTAAAGGCAATGCTACCAAATACTAACAGAGTGTATGTAAACGTCTGACCCACTGGGAATGTTATGAATGAAATAATAATAATAAATGATTCTCTACTATTATTCTGACATTTTACTTTCTTAAAATTAAGTTGTGATCCTAAATGACCTAAGACAAGGAATGTTTACTAGGATTAATTGTCAGGAATTGTGAAATGGATTTGGCTAAGGTGTATGTAAACTTTCGACTTCAACTGTATATGTGTGTATAAAATGATATAGTAACTGTAAACAATTGACCATTACTATTCCTGTACTTATTTAAAAACTAGAGTAAACCCTTAGTGGTTCTATGAGTTGGTTTGACCGTCGGATCTGGAGATAAACATAATAATTCTTCTTGTGACTAAAACCCATTCCCCCTTGATTGTTCCTAGCTTGTCAAACCTATGGGCATTCCTACATAATTACTTCCTCCGTGGTAAATATATGCAGTGTTGGATATCATAATTAGCTCCTAATATTGTGATACAACTGCTCCCTCAGTGGTTAAGCCCTGTGTAGCTCCTGAAAACACTGATTCCTCCATAGTGAACATACGCAGCTTTGATATCATTGCTTCCTCTGTGGTAAATGCACGTGATGTTTGATATCATTGGTTCCTTGGTGATTAACACTCTTGTGGCCTTGGATGCCATTGGTCCCTCAATGGAAATCTCCTGTATTGTTGTATATCGTTGGTTCTTCTCTGCGGTTAATTCTCTACTTGAATGAGGTCTGTGTGCAAGCCTCTGCACGCTCTCCCAGCATTCAGTATTTTGCCTCCTGGTCCCCACAGCCCTAAGTCCAAAGGGCCAAATTCCTTACCCACACCCACATCTGGAGCTTCACACTGTTGTCAGACCCTGGGGTTGTACAGGTGAGCAATATTTGTTAAAGATGTCTTGTTTTTTTTTGTGTTTTTTTTCCCCCTTGTCAACTGCGCATCACAGGTTCGAGAAACTTCTATAATGACTCTTGTGGATGTTTATCGGTACGTAGGGGAGAGGGTGAGAGCTGACCTGGGGAAAAGGGACCTGCCCAGTGCACGGTAAGCCAGTGACCCGTGACCCTTCCACCTCCCCGTCCCCTTCTACCCCATCACACTCCCTCTCCTTGTCCCCATCACCACAATTTTAATAATATTTCTATATTTAAAACTGTAAAGTTAAAGTCATTACGCTCTATAAATTATGGTAAGAGTGATTAGTACTGCGATACATTGGCAAAAATAAAAAAAGGTCCCAGATTCCGCTCTACGACATAAGTTCCTCTCATAAACATAAGGTTACCAGTATGCCTTCAGTCAAAGGTAATATAACAGTCTGTTTAGGTGTTCTTTAATGATGGGAGCATAAGCAGTACTCACCAATCTGCCTTTACTCAATGCCACTTGTTTATGTTAATGAAAGTTAAGTTTCACGCCTTGCAGTTGGAGCCAGAAGGCTTCGTAAAGCCTTGCATAACTCTCCCCTGATTGGATTTCAGTCTAAAAGGGCCTCTACCCACCTTATGAGGAGTTCCTCTGATGCTGGCAAGAGTGAGGCTTTCAGGTCTGCCGGTCAATACTGCTGACGGAAGCTTGTGACGGACTCCACTTTGGCGCGTAAAATTCTGAACGTAGCCACATGCTAGCGGAGCTTTTCACACAAAGTCAGCTCCGCTTGCAAGATCTCAAGTGTTTGCTCCAAATGTGGAATGTTACAATCATCAATGCTTCACAAGGTCATCCATCATAATATTAATTTGTTAACTCCCAAGGCTGTAATAGATTTGCAAATTGAAATATAATAGGTGCCAGCACACTGTCGGCGCGGGGCAGCGGGTTTTCGGTGTACGTTGTGTAGGGGGGTTTGAGGTTTTAGATGTCTGAGAATGGAGCGGGTTTGATATTCACCTTCATGCGATGGGTCAGGTGGGGGAATTGAGGAGCTTTTTTTCTGGAAAGTTCATCTGTGTGACTGCAGTTTTGATCGACTCTACATCCCCTCCACTAGAGCACCTCTGCAGTTTGGAAAAGGAAGTCTGATTTATGTTTCTTAGTCTCCCTTACCTATTAGAAATGGGATTTCCCCTGATTATGCTGCTGTTATGCAACCTAATTACAAGGGCTGTGTATTTAGTACACCCAAACAGACTCAAAGAATGCGTGCACACACACTCACACAAGCACACACAGCAAGGGCAGCAGTCAAACTGTAAATTTTGCTGCTTCAGAATGCACAGCAGGACAGTTAGCTGGAGAGAGAGAGAGAGAGATGGAGAGAGGATGGGGGAGGGGCGTTTCTTTTCCTCCACAGAACAGCCGACTGCCCTCTGGCTCCCCTCTTCCTGAATGAGATTTGCTGCAGCTGGTGCACGCGCACACACACGCACTCACAAACGCGTGCACTTCAGTCGGGAGGTTACGTAAAGGCGAATAAAGCGTTGCTCTGTCATGCACAGCCAAGCTGCGCGCTGTAGACGCTGACATCACACACACACACACAAACACACGCATGTGCGCACAGCGCAGACGTTAACCCTTTTCTGCGCGGCAGACGACGTATCGGGGAGAGCGCGAGGGAGCCGTCTCTCCGCTACACTGCTCCATGTGGGGAAATGGCCACCGGAGCGCCTAAATCCATGGCAACCGCGGAGGGAGCGACCGTGCGCTGTGATTGATTGTTGCAGGTGCTTGTGAGGATCGTCAGGCAAGGCGATATTTAGCCTGCTTTAGACAGGGGGCTGAGAAGGTGTGTTGCTTTTATGTCCTCTCTAGGTTTCAGGGACACAAGTTTAAATGGGGGGGGGGGTTGTCTGTTTCTGTTGCCGATTCTCACAGCGTCGAGTGCCGATGTCGCTTTTCCAGAGAGGACTTCACGCGCCGGGGGTGTGCAAAGAGATTGCTTTGCCCTGCAGTAATGACTTTGGGCACCCTGTCAGTGGTTTTGACTGTGGCGTTATGGCTCCACATTCTAAGTGAATGCGACGTCGCCGTCAGACCGCTTGATATCGCAGGAGGGGGTGAATTAAAATATCCACCCCTTCAGTCCTTCCCGCTGCCATAGTGACATTTTGTAGGTTGTTTTAGGTACAGGACACGTCATCTGTAATGTGATGATTCTTCTAACTTATTTATTAATATGGGTACAGGTTCGAGAATTTTATCCGTGACCAGTTTATAATAGGTTGTCTTTCATCCTTCTTGTAGTAAGAATACAATGGTGTATACTAAGGCTGCACCAACAGAGAGCGTCTCAGCTGATTCCAATGTCCAGTATTCTCTCGTCATTATGTGCCAATGCTGGTGACGATTCTGCTAGAGGAAGGCATTTGTTTCAAACGTGCATTCACGAAGATAGTCATGCCTTTGTGATAACTTGATGAGGCATTTGTCATGCCTTGTTAATGACAAACAAATTGATGTAATTTTACGTGAATGTCTTGTAATGAGGAACAACATTGTGACGAAATCACCGGAAACATAATAAAATTTTCCCTGTTTAGCGCATGCCTTTTGAACATTCTGTTACTTGGAGTTAAGTTTTCAAAATAAAACCTAGTTTATCTTTGTAGCCTCAGTAATAGGGTAGTACAGTATTGTCTAGTATAACCACATACGGGATTATCCAACGTCATTTAGATGTGAATGTGTTCCCCTTACTATACAATAAGGGCTGAAATGCCAATTAATGCACGATGACAATTAAGTGCCCTTCATAAAAATTAAGAAATTGCTTTCAAATTACGATTGGCTGCCGTACAAATTCCTTTAGTTTATATTTACCCAGCCCAAGGAATCAGGTGAGATTTACAATAATATTTCCTAGCTGGTAGACGATACAAATAAAAGGAAAGTGCCACTATTTTGACATGTTGAGTTGTGTCTCTATATATGATAATGTGTTGCAGCTGAATATGACGATGCCCTTTTCAGTGCTATATGTGAATATATAATGGTGTCTTTTAGAGTGCTGTGTGTCCGAATGCCCTATTGTGTATCTTAATTTTGTCTCGTCTGGTTACTCTGTTTTAGGCTGCAGACAATATACAGCAAGTTTGATGAAGCGCTGAACTCGGGAAACATGGCCCTAATCCCCAGTCAAGGTAAGCCTGCTGCAGAATTACATTTCCATACAGGAGCCACACAGTTCTGAGGCTGATTCTGGGATGCTCTGGTGCAGAAGTGAATTCTTTTGTGTTTCTCATGTGGGCCGGTTTCTCCTGGCAAAGTGGGAATGATGCTGCATTGGCTGGGGATGGCATTACGAGTTACTGTGTGGACTATGTGCCTTATGAATAACTGTCCCAGGTGTCAGTTACATGCCAAGACACTATCTTAAGTGTGGGTTATGTGCTGAGTAACCATTCCAGGTGTGGGTTATGTGCTGAGTAACCATTCCAGGTGTGGGTTATGTGCCGAGTAACCATTCCAGGTGTGGGTTATGTGCAGAGTAACCATTCCAGTTGTGGGGTATGTGCAGAGTAACCATTCCAGCTGTGGGTTATATGCTGAGTAACCCATTCCAGTTGTGGGGTATGTGCAAAGTAACCATTCCAGGTGTGGGGTATGTGCAAAGTAACCATTCCAGGTGTGGGTTATATGCCGAGTAACCATTCCAGTTGTGGGGTATGTGCAGAGTAACCATTCCAGGTGTGGGGTATGTGCCGAGTAACCATTCCACTTGTGGGTTATATGCCGAGTAACCATTCCAGTTGTAGGCTATGTGCAGAGCAATTGTCCCTGGTGTGGGGTATGTAGGGCATGTTCATTGAGGCTGTGCCATTGGTGGATATAGAAGTGGGATGAGTGCAGTCTACAGGCCTCAGTGATGTCACCTTCCCCAGGTTCATGCCCAGTTCTATCAGAGTCCACTGAGCAGGGCTGTAAATGAATGGGGTCCAAAAATCTTTCTCCTGACAGTTAGGAGAGTTGTTCTATTCCCTGAGTGGCACTGGAACAAATCCAGGTATTTTTTTTAGGCTTGTCCCTATTCTGAATAACACGGAACATCCAACACAGTGGACAACCCATCATCATGTACAGGCTATTTGCATGCGCCATCATGTTGGCTGATATTATGTAGGGGAAATGAATGGATGATTTACAGAGATCCATGTTTCTCTCTCTGATGTGGGATGTGCTGCTTTGTTAGCTGTTTAGACTTTGCTTGTGAGCGCCCAGAGAAAGGGAAGGTCAGGTGACCGATGCATCTGGTGCAGATGGCTACACAGAGCCATCTAAGAGCATGTGCCCAAGGAGACCCCTGCTAACATTTCATCAGCGTCCACTGGAATTAGACCAAGTGGGGAAAAAGGAGGGGGGCGGTGGGTATTGAATCCAATGCTGCCTCACCTCCACTAGGCACGGGACTCCCCGGCGAAAGGTCATGGGTCATGGATTCAGATCCATGACCTAAATAGAGGATAGCGTACGGCCCACTGCCCGTAGCGCCACTACCGAAGCCGACAAGCGCAGCACTGACGATGAGCCAATGTGAAAATGAGCGGGGGGAAGCCAAGTGGAATAATTATGCAATTAGTCAAGCCCCTCCCAACCGTAGATCAGTGCAGGAAGATCACAGTGCTCTTTCATGTCGTTGGCTGTGTCCGAATCAGAACCCTATCTACTGCGTCCTGTCTCCTGTGTACTAGCAGCTGTGCACTGTTTACTGTGTACTGTTTAGTACACGATGTGCAGTAAGCAAAAACAAAATCCATACTACAAACCCCAATTCCAGTTGAGACAGTATGTAAAATGCAAATAAAAGCCGAAAGCAGTGATTTGTAAATTCTCTTTTACATATATTTCATTGAAAACAGTACAAAGAAAAGATGTGTATGTGTATATATATATATATATATTTTTATTTTTTTTCTTTTTTTTTCCAGATTTTTCCTTTTTTCTCCCAATTTGGTAGCCAATTGAGCCCTATGCTATTAAATTCCCCAATTGAGCCTTATGCTATTCAATTCCCCCCCATAGCAACCACTTGAATTCGCCGCTGCACAACCTCGTCAGCCGGTAGGGGAAGGGGGCGCCACGTCCTCTTCAGGGCGCGACTCCTCTTGCTCCTGACTGCAATCCAACTCGCCCGGGGCCCCCCACCACGGCGCTAAAGAAAATATATTTAATGTTTTACCTTATCAACTTTATTGATGTTTGCAATTGTACGCTAATTCTGAATGTGATGCCTGCAACACGTTCCAAAAAAGTTGGGACGGGCAAAAAAAAAAAAAAAAAAAGACTGGGAAGTTCAAAAAAACACCTGTTTGGAACATTCCACAAGTTAACAGGTGATGCTATCATGACTGGGTATAAAAGGATATCAAAAGACTCTTGATATCTTATTTTCAGGCATTTGAATGGATCTCTATGGGAATTGGGGGGCGGGACTAGATTAAGCTGTAAATTACACGGGAATAGTATGGAAAACATGGTTGGCTAAATGGCTGTAAGTCATCAAGGGTCTTAGGTATCAAACGAGCCTAAACCATCACTCTGCTGCCAGATATGCAGTAGATATGGATGGATGAACAAGGGTTGTTTCTCCCGATTCATTTTCCTATTGAACTCTATGGAAAAATAAGTCATGAGAAACAACCCTTCAAGTGATCCATCCATATCTATTCAATTGAATCAATGAAGTTGATAAGGTAAAACATTAAATCTTTTTTTTTTTTGTACGGTTTTCAATTAAATATATAAAACAGAATTTACAAATCACTGCTTTCTGCTTTTATGTGCATTTTACATACTGTTCCAACTTTTTTGGAATTGGGGTTTGTATATTCCAACCATACTGTGGAAGTGTTGTAAGACGTCTCACCCTTGTGTGGCCACGTGTTGTTTTTGTTGTTATTGAAGGAAAATGTTAGCGAGGCTGCGCCTCATTTTTTAAACGAAGCTGCGCATCATATTTTCTCTCTACCTTTTATACAGATTTTATACAGGTTTTATTGGTAGGGCCAAAAAAAAAAAATGTTTGTTTCTGGTTGGTTGTCAGTTAAGGTCATGGGTAGGTAGGGAATTTATTTTATTTATTTTATTTTTTCCCATGGCGGCGATGGATAGGTAGGGATTTTTTTCCACGACAACATAGATAGCCTACATGTACTCTACCAGCATGTTTTATATTCATATATCCATCTATTCCTATTAAACAGGTACCTGACATGAGATGTGGCATTTAGTTCTGTACCATTGGCATTGAAGACATCTAAAACAATATTTGATGTAATACCTTTAATAGTATTTATACCATGGCTTGGCTAAATACTCGATTCTGATTGGCTGGAGGGTGGGCATTTATTTCGTTAAACCGCCCGGCAATGAAGTAGCGCCGGCAACATTTTAATCACCGTTCTAAATTAATACGCCGTCTACGTTATCTGCTGCCAGCGCCATTAGAGTCGACCCTTTTATGAATGGTATCCATAGCAACACCAACAGCTGATTAATAAAGCCGGCAAATAACGCTAAATCCGCAGATTTGAAAAGTTTGTCTTCGCCAAATATCTTAGTTACAACAACTTTAATCTAGCAAAGAAGTTTTGTGGTTTATGTGCAGTATTTATTCAGTTTGGAAATATGAACGTTTGGAAATATGAACGTAACATAGTAGGGCTTTACCTAATGTCATGTAACGCTGACGTGAGCAACGCTGGTTGCGAATGCGAACAAGTTACTTCACAAAGCACGTTAATCTGTATATTAAAAAAACATTTTATCCAGCGAAATGTCTTAGATATGACAAGTTACATCTAACAGTAACAAACTGTATCTACAGTAGGCTATTTTTTTCAGATGTTCCCATCTCATGATGCAGATCGTGAAATGCAATTTCCTTAGCCTGGGCTGTTTAAAATTGGCTGCGTGACCAAAGCATTTTTAAAAAGCAAGACGGAGAGAGGGAGGTAAATTGAGTTGCGGTTTCATGCAATTTTCTTAAATAATGTAACTAATGACAAAAATAACCAAAATTGGTGTTAATTTTATGGTATAAAGTTGAGAAGGAACTATTTGCTTCCTTATAGAATCAATTGTTTTCAGAACTACCAACGAGAGGTTTTTGCATAACTACGGACAAAATAGAACTAGTAACGATAAATAGAATTAGCAACGAGATGTTTTCTGTTCAAATAGAACTATCAACGAGCAGTTTTGCATGACAACGGCAAACTACATGCCAAAATGGCCTCGGAACGATATTTAAATTTCAGCTGATAAAGTCGATAAAAATCAATAAATATAAATGTGACTATATATAATAATTGTTGGTAACCATGGTATAAGCGCAGAAACCGCTTCAGAAACTCTTTTTTTTTTTTTCCCCCCAAGCTCATAAAATAAATATGGGTCGCACATAAATCGGCAGGGTCGGTCGGAAACCAGAAACAAACGATTATTTTTTTTAGGCCTAGTTGCTTTTCGTCTTGTTTTGAATAAATGTATTTGTATGCACCTGCCTCCTGCTGTGCTGTCATATGTTCTCCGTTAGCCATTTACGATGTTACTGCAGTTCAGTTTTGCAAGTGTTTAGTTATGTTTTTATACCTGTGTAAGTGCAGTTCTAGTGGATTTAACATGTTTGCGCTGTGCAGATATTTGTGTATGTGCAGTGCTTAAATCAGTCTCACTCTCCCTTTCTTTATTGGCCTTGCCCCCCGCCACTCCCCAGTTCTGTTCTGGTCAAAAGCCCAGTCTTCTGACCCAGTGAACAAAGGGCTCTTTTCCTTAGCCAGGCTGTGCTTTGCGTGTCTGACTCTGCCTGATGCCGAAGGCCGACCCTGACGGGGAGCATAACGCCGGCCAAAATACCGAAGCGGTGTAACAACGCCCCCTCCAACTTCAGCACTGACCAACCTGAGAACATGCATGAAATGCACAAATTTTCAGCACCTCAGCGTGTGACTGGATGCACGCGTGTGTGTGTGAGTGTGTGTGTGTGAGTGTGTGTGTGTGAGTGTGTGTGTGTGTGTGTGTGTGTGTGTGTGTGTGTGTGTGTGTGTGTGTGTGTGTGTGTGTGTGTGTGTGTGTGTGCGTGCATGTGGGTGTATGTGTTTATATTATAACAGACTTGGCCAAGCATGAATGGAAAGTGAGAGAAAGATGACGTTCCCCATTCATCTTTCAATTAAAGCCGCTTGACAAGTGAGTAGGAGAAGAAAGCCGAGATTACGTATTTATTTATTCTGAAGAGTTTGTGCCATGGGGTGCCTTCCGCTCTTCGTGGGGCTTTTATTTTGAAAGTGGCCATTGCTGATTGCTGTGCAGAGATGAGAGGGAGGGAGCGAGAGAGTGCTGCCTCGCTCACAGCTCTGTGGGGAGGGGGTGGTGAGGAGAGGGACAGAGCGAGAAGGAGAGACGCACACGTTTGTTTTCTCAGCCAGCCTAGAGATCCTGCCTCGGTGACGGGCTGGAGTCATGTCTGTGGTGAGCGACGAAGAGGGTGAGCGCTTTTTACAATCTCTGTTGGCAGTGGTTCCAGGCAGCCTTTAGCCTCTGGGATTCGTATTATATGGTCCCAGCTTAAGAACATTGGTCCTCGCTCCTCGGTCTTCTGCATTGCATTGTGGGCTACTGCAGAACCTGCGCTGTGGTAATGTGCGTGTTTGTTTGTGTGTGAGCATCTGTGAATGTATGTATGTATGTGTATGCCTGAGAGCAGGGGTATATTATATGTTTAATGGGGCATGGCAGTGTTACAGCGGAATATGACGTATGGAGTGTGGAGTCAGAGTGCTTCAGGAGTGTGAACACTCGGCAGCATGTGAATTATATTCATAGCTCCTAATTAGAGACTGAGCATTCAGCATTCCAGCAGGCTTGGGGAGAGTGGGGAACATGGTCAGACTGTAGGGGAACAGGTTTAGAGTGTAGGGGAACAGAGATGGTCTGACTCTAGGGGGACAGCCAGGAGAACAGGTTCTGACTCTAGGGGAGCAGACAGGGGAACAGGTTCTGAGTTTACAGGAACAGACTGGGGGAGAGGTTCGGAGTATAGGGGAACAGACAGGAGAACATGTTCTGACTGTAGGGGAACAGACAGGGGAACAGGTTCTGAGTGTAGGGGAACAGACAGGGGAACAGGTTCTGAGTGTAGGGGAACAGACAGGGGAACAGGTTCTGAGTGTAGGGGAACAGACAGGGGAACAGGTTCTGACTGTAGGGGAACAGACAGGGGAACATGTTCTGAGTGTAGGGGAACAGACAGGGGAACAGGTTCTGAGTGTAGGGGAACAGACAGGGGAACAGGTTCTGAGTGTAGGGGAACAGGTTCTGATTCTCGGGGGACAGCCAGAAGAACAGGTTCTGACTCTATGGGAACAGACAAGAGAACAGGTTCTGACTGTAGGGAACAGACAAGAGAACAGGTTCTGACTGTAGGGGAACAGACAGGGGAACAGGTTCTGAGTTTACAGGAACAGACTGGGGGAGAGGTTCGGAGTATAGGGGAACAGACAGGAGAACATGTTCTGACTGTAGGGGAACAGACAGGGGAACATGTTCTGAGTGTAGGGGAACAGACAGGGGAACAGGTTCTGAGTGTAGGGGAACAGACAGGGGAACAGGTTCTGGGTATTTAATGGCACCTTGTGTGAATCTCAACTCAGGAGTAGCTGATTTTAACATTTAACTTCAAATCAAGCCCATCTCTGAGCTAAGCTATAATGTGAAATATTTGAGCCATATTTTACAACATGTTGTGATGCCTTTAGACTGAATGTTTGAGACAGTGTTTGACAGCGTTTGGTGAGAAGACCTATCTCTCAGTAACAGACAGCCTTTATAGAAGCAGAGATGAGCAGCGCTGTGATTACAGAAAAGGGTTTTCATTCTCTCCGCCTGTTTGCACTGGAGGGTTTGGGTTAATAGCTTTCTGTGCCATCTCTTAGGAGACAGGGGCTCCTGGTGAAGTGACTTAAGCTGTAAGAAGTTCAGATCTGCATCATTATAGGTTTTCTGCCTCGCTGCTTTTTGGCTCTACAGCAATACAGGAGAGCGGGAATATTTACTATGACAGTTCAGTAGAAAGACTTTGGGGGAGATGGAGAAAGGGAATGTTTCCTAGGACCGTTCAATAGAAGACTGGGAGAGGGAATATTTGGACAGCAGCTTGCAGCTTGCTAGTGTTTTTCCAGGGTATGGGGGACGCTGACTGGAGTTTCTGTCAAGCAGCGTTGTCCTTGCCAACAGGCAGCAGTCCCTCTCCGTTGAGGGATGTCTTTGTTCGCCCTTCGCTGCTGCCCCCCCCCACTCTCGAAAGTGGGGGGGGGGGGGGGTTGCAAAAAACGCAGTGCAATAATGTGATGATTTATCTGTGATCCATACACAAAACCCCACCCCCTTGCACGTGTCTGATGCAACGCATTGCAATTCTTTGCCATCAATCTTTATCTTATTCTGGAATAGGACACATGGGAATAAAAACAGGGGAGTCAGGATGATGCTCTGTTTCAACAGCCATAGCAATGGTGAGCTGCCAGTGGATTCTTCAGTGAGGGCAGAGGTGAGATTGGGAAGTCACATGACACAGGCGCACAGAGGCCCGGGGCTGTGGTCTGATGATCTGGGGGGGGGGAGTATTCAGTCCGAGAGAACCTGTCAGCACGGACTAACGTTTAGAAAGGCCCGTTTGTGCAGCCTGGATGCATTTGTGTGTCATTCAGAGCAGTACTCTAATAAACAGGGCTCAGTACATAGGGCCTACTCTGTGACAAGGTCTCATCTTTGCTTATGCACTCTGGAGCTCCTGCCACAGTGAGCTCAAATACAAACGCGCAAGCCTACAAGCACTTTCTCACACTCTGGCACATATTCACCGCAGTACCATTTATACCGCTGAGCTCACAGTCCCATGGGCACTACAGGAGAGCAGGAACCTGGCCAGGCCTAATCTTCAGAACAAACCGCCTTAGATGAAACCCTTGAAGATTTACCAACCGACTTTGAGTTGTATGTTGTTTGATGTGAATATTATCTACGATACACCTGAACCAATTATGACTGAGGAAAATAATAGAAAATGAGAAGGCGGCTTTGGATAATTGGCTAGCTTTAGGGCATGTTTTCTATCTGTGGATTATTTAATTTATACCTCGGTAATTGTGCCATAGATATACCAGTCACCATTTGTTTTTTTGTACAGCCTAATCTTTGTACATTTTTATTCACAGCGCACACACAAACACGCACCCATGTACGCATGCAGGAGCAGGGGTCTTTCCTCTTGCTCGGCTCACGCCTGCTTCCACATGTTTTCTGAGCTCTCCGAATGCAGAGCGGGCTGTTCTTCTGAGAGTAGGCTGAGGTAGCCTACAGTGTGGCTTTATTCACTGGTGGATACTGACCTCAATTGAGTGTTCTGCTTGGCTGGAGTGCTTTCCTGGCTCTCCATTTAGTTTGGGATTCTGGGCTGTGAGCTTTAGTTTTGGATTTCAATGCGGGGGGATTTAAACTTGCACTAAACCAGCCCCCCCCCCCTCCCCTCCCCAGTCCTTTCCATAACTCTTTCTGTCCTTCCATTTTTCTCTCACTCCATCCTTTCCATATTTCTGCCCCCCTCCCTTGAGATGAGAACATGGCTTCTCCATGCGCGCACACACACACACACACACACACACACACAGGGCGCGTGCTCCTGCAGTCCCTGCTGATAGATTAGCCCTCCCCCCGGTGGAATGTGCGCAGCATGACGATGAGCTGATGCTGCTCCTTTGCAGAGGTTTCGTCGCCACCTTCCACACGGCTGGATGAAACACATTTTTTATTGGATTTGTTTTACGAGCATAGAGACACACAGCCCACTCCTACTAATGGGTGGTGCGGAGTTTCTGAGCACAAGCTTTATACAGCTCTCTGCAGCACCTGAGCACCAGCTTCATACAGCTCCCTGCAGCACCTGAGCACCAGCTTCATACAGCTCCCTGCAGCACCTGAGCACCAGCTTCATATAGCTCCCTGCAGAACCTGAGCACCAGCTTCATACAGCTCCCTGCAGAACCTGAGCACCAGCTTCATACAGCTCCCTGCAGCACCTGAGCACCAGCTTCATACAGCTCCCTGCAGAACCTGAGCACCAGCTTCATACAGCTCCCTGCAGCACCTGAGCACCAGCTTCATACAGCTCCCTGCAGAACCTGAGCACCAGCTTCATACAGCTCCCTGCAGAACCTGAGCACCTGCTTCATACAGCTCCCTGCAGCACCTGAGCACCAGCTTCATACAGCTCCCTGTAGCACCTGAGCACCAGCTTCATACAGCTCCCTGCAGCACCTGAGAACCAGCTTGCCCTGACCAGTGCAATCTAAGCAGTGCAGGTTAGGATGAAATCAAGTCTGGATGTCATGTGCGAATAACTTGTCATCTGTCCGGATTTAATGTAGTTTATGGTTCATGTCAACAATGGTAAATGGACAGAGGAAGTTCAACAGTATAAGATCTCATAATCTTAACTCATTATTCATTTGAATTTATGTCTTAATTGCAGTACTTGGTGTTTCTTGGTTCTAGCAACTACACTGAAACTGGCTGGACATTGCTTATGGTTCAGGTACAGAATGCAATTTGAATCATCATACGGCCAATGCTAATATGCTACATGAAGTGTTTTCACATGCAGGCTAGCATTTTGTGACAGATGTTGCCCCTCTAGTAACAGCAGTCTGTAAAACAAGCACGTATCCTGTTTCCCTGCAGTGACCTGCTCCACATTTCCTTTGACCCACCATGCATATGACCAGAAAGTCAGCATTAGCTGAGCTCAGCCAAACGTGTTTCTCTAGAAAATTGACCTGAGCTGACAACATCTTGGCAAATCCCAGGGATGTCAGCAGTTGCAGCCCCAAGCCCAGACAAATCACGTTGAAGAAAGTGTGTTTATAGTTTGTAAAATACCACAGTCAGACAACCAATCAATGAATCAGTCAATATTTATTTCATAATAGTGCCATTATAAATAGGTCCCACAACTCTTCACAATGGAATTTTTTATCTTCAGGACTAAAATAAAAACAGGAAATGCCTAAGTGAATCAATTTGGGAAAAACTGTAATTGATTCCTTGACCCCCCCCCCCCCCCCCCCCCCCACCCTTAGAGGCAATCACGCTGAACCATTGGAAAATATAGATAAGTATAACACAAACAGTCTCTTGAACTGTGCACTGTTACCTCCCTTTCTCTATGCCAGGTCTGCATACAACCAATGCTATTTGCTTTCAGAATCCACAAAAAAAGACCAGTGCTTGCTTAAGAATGAATGTGCCTTCCTTTAGTTGTGCCTTAACAATATATGGGATAATAGGATATCATCACATTATTATTTACGTATTGTCTTAATCAGGCTCTCATTCAATGATTTTAACAGCTTAATGCACAGTTCTATTTTTGTTTAATGGAGATGTGTGATAGAGGAACAGAGATTGGTGAACATGCTCTTAAAACGAGTGATTTATTGCAAAGAGGAATGGCCAGAATCTTTGTAGTTTATGGACACTACTAAAAGCCTGTCTTTGTTGACGCATGCAGTTTAAATATGTCAAGCAAAATAACAACATACAAAATGCATTAAAACAGCTAGTACAGAATATATGCGAGTGAGTACTGGTATAGCATCAGGTGGTAAAGAATGTATATAATTGAGTGCTGCATTACAGTAGGTGGTGTCGTGTGTGTAACTGCTGGTGTCAGTCCAGTGTGTATATGAGTGAATAGTGGAAGAGCAGTAGGTTGTTGGGATGTTGTCTTTACTGTCTCTGTCTCTGCCCCCCCCCCCCCCCCCCCCCACACACACACACACACATCAAAGGAAATGTCCTCAGCTCAGTATCTGTGCAGAGATCTAAGGTGGCAACACACTGAGTTTTGTTACCTCAGACAGAACAGGAAACCGAGTTTGGGAACCACTGGCTTAGAACACCATAGTCCATAGTTTCCCTTTTGATTTCCAGGCAAAATGCCAATCTGCGACATTTAATTGAAGTAATCAGTTGGAAGTCTAAATGTCTACGCAGATAATGGTTGTGAGGGGCCTGCCCGTTTGTAATTAACTTTTTCCTCCAGATTCAGTTGGATACCAGAGGTGGTACCACTGGTATTGTCACATGGACGGTAATATTTTGGCCAAATCTAATGATTGTACAACAATCATTCACCTTCCATTGTTCAAAGCAGGAGCAAAATGTCTCTTTTGTAGAAGTTTTCATTTATTGATCTGACCTGTTTGTCCGAACCCAGGGTTGTTTAGTCTTGTTACAGAGTTGTTAAAACCCTGGATATTTTGATAATAATATCATGGGGATATGAACAACATGAGTTTTTCTTAATTACAGTGGCTCATCTGAAAGCGGGCAAGTCTTGTCATAAAGGATGCCCCCCCCCCCCCCACACACACCTTATCCCCTCCCTGCTGGGTAAGGTACTTAGGGGGGGGGGGGGGTGGCCGAAGGAAGGAGTGGAGTGGAGTGGAGTGGAGTGGAGTGGAGTGGAGTGGAGTGGAGTGGAGTGGAGTGGAGTGGAGTGGAGTGGAGTGGAGTGGAGTGGAGTGGAGTGGAGTGGAGTGGAGTGGAGTGACAGTATAAGTCGAAAGTTTACCTACACCTTAGCCAAATCCATTTAAACTCAGTTTTTCACAATTCCTGACATTTAATCCTAGTAAACATTCCCTGTCTTAGGTCAGTTAGGATCACGACTTTACTTGAAGAATGTGAAATATCAGAATAATATTAGAGAGAATGATTTATTTCAGCTTTTATTTCTTTCATCACATTCCCAGTGGGTCAAACGTTTACATACACTCTGTTAGTATTTGGCAGCATTGCCTTTAAATTGTTTGACTTGGGTCAAACGTTTCGGGTAGCCTTCCACAAGCTTCGCACAATAAGTTGCTGGAATTTTGGCCCATTCCTCCTGACAGAACTGGTGTAACTGAGTCAGGTTTGTAGGCCTCCTTGCTCACACACGCTTTTTCAGTTCTTCCCACAAATTTTCGATTGGATTGAGGTCAGGACTTTGTGAATGCCACTCCAGTACGTTGGTGTCCTTTGCCACAACTTTGGAAGTATGCTTTGGGTCATTGTCCATTTGGAAGAGCAATTTGCGACCAAGCTTTAGCTTCCTGGCTGATGTCTTGAGATGTTGCTTCAATATATCCACATAATTTTCCTTCCTCATGATGCCATCTATTTTATGAAGTGGACCAGTCCCTCCTGCAGCAAAGCACCCCCTCAGCATGATGCTGCCACCCCCGTGCTTCACGGTTGGGATGGTGTTCTTCGGCTGGCAAGCCTCACCCTTTTTAGACTTTGTTTTGACGTGTTGGTTGATCCACCAGGTTACTGTTCAATTTACCTATCAACAAATTTGGCAATTTAATTGATTGTCATTTTTAATAATAATTATTAAATTAAATCCACTGAATATAATTAATTGTAGGTTTCAGCACACGATACCGCTTGTGTTCAGTTTTCAGAGTGCTGGGCATTTTAACAAGGACATTGAGTGCTGGAACTGCTGGATTCAGAATATATAACACATTTTTACTTAATCCTCGCTTTCCCGACAAGGTGGTGTAGTATGAGTGAGCGCTTTGTGCTGGTACAGCATTAGGTGGTGTAGTATGAGTGAGTGCTTTGTGCTGGTATAGCATTAGGTGGTGTTGTATGAGTGAGTGCTTGCTTATTGAGTATCGT
Organism: Synaphobranchus kaupii; assembly: GCA_029718625.1. NCBI lineage: Eukaryota > Metazoa > Chordata > Actinopteri > Anguilliformes > Synaphobranchidae > Synaphobranchus > Synaphobranchus kaupii. The sequence goes on along the minus strand of CM056382.1, from coordinate 30,981,159 downwards.
GGTGGGGTATTTCTGGAGGTTTTTGTCTGGCTCCCTGGGGTTGACCCTGAGCTCTTGTGGTCTGACAGTTGGCCTCACTGCTCCTATTTTCCACTGAGCAGAATAAAAGCACTTAGAACCATCTTGTCCGTTTGGGCAGGTTAAACTGTATTATGCTTGTCCAACCACTTTTTTTAAAATTATGCCGGACAATCGGACAAGCGTTCATGTCGAGCCCTGCTTATTTTATAATCTATATTACCCATAATGTACTGCAACTTCACTGCAGCATCTAGTGGTCAATATGGTAAGCCAAGGTAAGACGAGCCATAATTTCAAGTGTTGTAATTATTCCAAAAAATAAATTTGTATTGTTACAGAATTTGTATTGTATAATTTTATATTGTATTATTTATTTTTTAGAAAGATACAGGATATAGATATAGGGGAATGGTCATGCTTTCTTGGTAGAAATAACTGCTGAGAGAGAAATCCAGCACCATACACTGTTTATTCCCTCAAATTCTGAATTCTAAAACCAGGTATTCGGCCCAAATTCTTGTTTTCAAAACAAAGTGGATGTGAACCAATCAAAGAGAGAGGCCAGCTCACGATTTGAACCAAACAACAATGAGATTGACCTTGAATGTTGACATAACTGTACAGCTAGATGCTGTTGAGAGTGTTTCACTCTCTCCTGCATTGCCAAATGGGACTAGAATCTGGGGTCTTTATAAAAATTAAAAAAACGGCTAGCTGTATAATTCAGCCAATATTACTGTCAATTTTAGTGTTTGAGTAAAATTGGCTCTGTGAAAGATGTATACTCATTTATTTATCAGTATGAAAACCAGAAAAAAGGTGTAGGTATAGCAGCTAACTGTATGTCTGGTATAGAGGGTAGCCTTACTCATCAATTTACATGTATAAGAAACATTTTGCTAACGTTAGCTCTCGAGAACCATCAGGTAGAGCGAAATTTGGACTAGTGAAACCATTCATTAGCTACGGAACATGGAAAATGTTTTCTTGCGTTATTGTTGAACTCTGCAATAACAAAAAAGATTCCGTTGTTTTACCTGAACTCTTGGAGCTGACATTGTTAGTGTAGCTATGCCAGTCTGTAATCCTGCGATCATAGCTTGAAACTTTGGTGCACGTTCCCGAGGTTTGTCGAGAAGCAGTGGGTGGGGGGTGTGTATCTTTTTCTGTTTGCAGGGCCAACGGGTGTTATGATTTTCAATATGTTTTCACAACATTGCGACCATTACGAAAGTAATACTGCCTACTGCAGCTTTAAGCAGAAGCTTTTTAGCAGAATTTCATTCTATTACGGTCGTTTTAATCTGTAATAAAAAATAAAAAAAGGCCAATTTGTTAGCCTATACAAGTCTAGCTTGTATTATAAAGCAGTATTATTTCGCATGCTAACCTAAACACTAGCATTGCTTACTACTAGTTAGCCTGCTAGTTAGCTAATGTGGTAGTTCACCTTTATGGTTAGCAAATGGCCATGTGGCTGTAATGGAAAACACAATGGATTGGATTTTTATGTGACCTGTTTGAATCCCAGTTATAAAGAAAAAATGTCACATTACATCAGTGTAGATCAATAGTTAGTTTAAAAATTGGAATGTAGAAATCAGGCTTCTGTCCTCCTAGTAGTGTCTGACTGGTAGCATGGTCACAAAACAAATGTACAGCAGACCCTGCTTACTATTCATGTTTCACAAAAGCCTAATGCAAAAATATATTTCAGGAATTTTTTTGATAGCAGTTATGTGCTTTTTCTTTCTTTCTCTTATGAGCCAGTAGCTGTACGCAATGATTAGAACTCCTAATTATTATGTTCAACCTCATGTCGTATAATGAACAAATATGGTGGCATTTCCTTTTCAATTCTCCAGTAGTTCCCAAGTTAAAGAGTTTTTATGGACTTTTATCGAATTACACTGGTGCAATAATAATGTTTTTCAAAATGCCATGAAACACATGCTGGCAGCATTAACTGATCAACTCCAATGTTGTCATTATCGGAGCTCAATTTCACAGATGCACATGACACCAGTCCTATAAAATAGCCTGTTGTGGGTGTGCTACCTAGCAGAGTTTACTCACTCATACTCCATGATACTTATAAGGTATTTGGCAGAACCTTTATGAAAGGGTCACTTGAAACCTGGAGAATTGTATAAAGGGCTTGAAGCGTAAAGGTTGCATAGAGTGGTTCATATGTAAAGTGATAACCCAGGGTGATTATCACCTTCATTACAGGGGGCTGCTGTTTTCTGTCATCTTAGCCTTGCAGAATTCTGGTTTGTGTAGTCTGACCTGCTTTCCATACCAGCTGGTCTGTTTCCGACCTGTTGGTATGATTTCATTATTATTTTCTTACAGTTAGCGGTCTTCTATTTTCACAGTGTTTAACTTGTTAAAAGGAAATAATAGTAGTGGTATTTCCTTTTTTAACAAGTTAGTTGTTTGTTACATTGCCACCACACCATTTGGCTTGGTTCAATTTATTTTGTACTTCGAGATTTCAAGAAACCACAAAGCCAGAATAAATGAAAGAAATGAGTAAATGTAGTCCATGTAAATATGGTGTACATTGTTAAAAGTTTGCTTCATATTGATAATCAAACATTGAATAGCATATTTATTTTTGCTGTTCTGTTTATGGTTACTAAATAAAAATGATTTCTACACATGACATGCCATATTTGTGTGCTGAATTTGTTTGGTTATGCTTTTTCTCCCCTATTTGGAATGCCAAATCATATGCATCATCGTTGCAGCAACAGAAAAGCATGTGCTCTCCTCCAAAGCATGCAGGTCTGCCACCGCTTCTTATCACACTTACGAGCAGACTTACGAGCATCCAATAAACCACCGCTTCTTATCACACTTACGAGCAGACTTACGAGCATCCAATCAACCACCGCTTCTTATCACAGTTACGAGCAGACTTACGAGCATCCAATCAACCACCGCTTCTTATCACACTTACGAGCAGACTTATGAGCATCCAATCAACCACCGCTTCTTATCACACTTACGAGCAGACTAACGAGCATCCAATCAACCACAGCTTCTTATCACACTTACGAGCAGACTTACGAGCATCCAATCAACCACCGCTTCTTATCACACTTACGAGCAGACTTACGAGCATCCAATCAACCACCGCTTCTTATCACACTTACGAGCAGACTTACGAGCATCCAATCAACCACCGCTTCTTATCACACTTACGAGCAGACTTACGAGCATCCAATCAACCACCGCTTCTTATCACACTTACGAGCAGACTTACGAGCATCCAATCAACCACCGCTTCTTATCACACTTACGAGCAGACTTACGAGCATCCAATCAACCACCGCTTCTTATCACACTTACGAGCAGACTTACGAGCATCCAATCAACCACCGCTTCTTATCACACTTACGAGCAGACTTACGAGCATCCAATCAACCACCGCTTCTTATCACACTTACGAGCAGACTTACGAGCATCCAATCAACCAACGTTGAAACGCTGTCATCCCAGCAGAGTGAAACCCTCCCATCCCTGGGCGACACTAAAGCCAGTTGTGCATCGCCTTGTGGGGCTGCCGGCAACAGCACGGTATGGAACACATGGTTGGCTAAATGGCTGTAAGTCATCAAGGGTCCGTGGTATCAAACGTCAAATGAGCCATAAACCATCACTCCGCTGCCAGATATGCAGTAGTTCTGGATGGATCACTTTAAGGGTTGTTTCTCCTGACTCATTTTCCTATTGAACTCTCTATGGAAAAATAAGTCCGGGGGAAGAAACTCTTAAAGTGATCCATCCATATCTACTGCATATCTGGCAGCAGAATGATGGTTTGAGGCTCGTTTGAATCCGCAGACACTTGACGACTTACAGCCATTTAGTCAACCATGTGTTCCATACTGCTACAGTGTAATTTACAGCTTAATCTGGTCCCTTAATCAACCTAATCAAATTTCCCATAGAGATCCATTCAAATCGGCTGCACTGTATATATAATCACACACATATACTGTAGATTTTAATAACAAGTTGCATGGCCCTAGGCCAAGTGGTTTACTTTAGTTTACTTTATTGGCAGTTATCCAGAGCGACTTACAACGCGAATACAAAGAATGTACATTCCAAAAAATGCAGCAAGTGCAAGAAGTGCAGACAACTTGTCAACTATCCTTTTGAACATGAAAGGATCATCGCCATTAGCATGCTCTATGGAAGTCAGGGAGCATTGCGCAGTTAATCACTGCACATCTGCATTCTGCAACCAGTTGTCAACTCCCGTTCCTGTCCACACTCACAGAACCAAGCTCAGTTGCATAGGAACAAGAGTCAACTTCGGTAGTCGCTACCTGTTTCGAACAGGACTCGTTACTACTCGTTGTCACGCTCGTTCATAACTACTAAGTGTGAACTTGACCGTATTAAATGGTAACTACACTCTAGATCACTTTTTATTCGCTGTACACATGTTTGTATGAAAACATGAAACTGATAATGAAACATGAAACTTATTCATGCATTCCGTTATTTCAACAATTCTGAAATAATATTGTATATCATAAGAAACTGGCAGAAAGGTGTCTTTGTGCTGCCGTTAATGGTTGAAATTTCCTTTCTGCTCCCCACACTGCCCCCGCCCCAATCGTGATGTCAGAGTACCGCTTTGGAGGTACCTCTACGTCATATGGATAATTGTGGTGTCCTGTTCAATTCTCTTATTCCACCTAAATAGTCCACTAAAATATGTTTCTGAAAATATTTGAGGTGAGAAAAAGGCCATGAAGTTGCTGAATCTTGATTCGTATTTGATGTGCAATGTCTAGTTTGACAGTTTGATCCGAGTTATACGAAATAATTTGTCCAATGTACTTTCATTTATGGAAATGACAATGGACACAGCTTTCGCTGAGTATATTCGGGAGCACACTTCAAGAAGTACGCAAACATTTTGGTCACATAAATATGACACGCAGCTTAATAAAAAATTAAAAAATGAGGTGCAGCTTTGCTGACGTTTTTCTTTAATAACAACAAAAACAACATGTGACAAGGGTGGGACGTGTTAGGGTGGGACGTGTTACAACACTTCCACAGTACGGTAAGAAAATGGTATGGAGGATATTTTTTGTGTACTGCACATCGCGTACTAAACAGTGCACATTAAACGGCACAAATCTGCCAGTACACTGTAAACAGGAAACAGGACGCAGTAGACAGGGCGCTGATTTGGACACAGCCATGGTCTCAGATGAGATGTCATTTAAGCGTTGCGCACATAATCCAATATAATGGAAAAGCCAATATTGCAGACATAATACAATCTGAGTAAATGTTCTGCATGAGGAGGTACATATGTATGGCAATTTTCACAACTGCAGCAAACCTAATGGTATTTAAAACAATAAACACTCCTATACTGCCACCATGAGGGCAAATCACTGCCATGTGCTGGTGACTTAATATTAAAGCACTGCAAATGTTTGAGTATTTGTGAATTTTATATTTCTGTCTGTCAGGCAGAAAAGAAAAAAGAAGGAACTGAACAATAACAATAGTTCACCATAATTTAATGTTATTTGTTGGATTTCTTCAAACTCCTTCTGATTTATCTCTGTGTATTGAATCGCACCTTTATCACAGCCAGTTAAGTTATGCATTGGACTACAGTAGCTACAGAAACACATTGTGGATTTCAGCTGAACTGCAGGCGCTACAGCATCAGCCTGCATCTAGGCCCCGATGGTGATATAGGCCTAATGCCAATTACAGTCCAATGAAGATGTATGAGAAGGTGGTGCAAACCCGTTTACGGTCGGACCTCCATTTTGTGGCTGTGAGAGAATGCATCTAGGAACTGATTGTGTTGGTGAAATCTGATGGAATTTAAATATGTTTTGGGTCATTGTGCATCCGCAAGAAACCCTTAAAAACGTTTTTTTTTTCCGTGTGCCGACTTGAATATGCCTTCTAACTGTGTACAGGCTACAGGGTACATGTGAGATGTGACCCCCTTGCAGTTACACTTTCTAGAACGCATCACCTAAACCAGCTGTTGTCAGTTTTTCCATGGCTTTTTATTACAGGGCCTGTGTCCTTGACTGACATCAAACATTGAAACTATTGTTTCTGTTTACAGGCTAATAAGTCTTTACGTCTCTTCCGGTGCCAGTTCATTCGTTTGTAATGCTTAATTTTATGAAATAAGCAGAAGTAAATCACGTGATGTTTCTCAGCCCTTACAAGCATGGTTTAATAGCACAGAAATCTCACCTCGACAGTAGGCTACAGATGATATGCTGATGTCCAGGTTAGGGATGTCCCAATCCGATCCACTGCATCTGTATCGGGCCGATACTGGCCCAGAACGCTGGATCGGATATCGGAGGGGAGAAAAAAAATATGATCCGATACGCGCATCGTGTCACGTGATAACAACAGTAGTAACTTGCTATGTCCGTCAAGCTTTGTGTCCGTCGAAGCAAATATGGCGTTCTCAAACATGAAAGTAGGCTACTGCCCTTTTGGGGGAAATGGCAACTTTAGGAACTTTGGGGAAAATGGCAACTTTAGGAACTTTGGAAAAAAATATCTTCAATTTCATATTTGTAGTGCAGTTTAAATGCTAGCTGAAATGATTCAATGTAGATTTTATGATGCTAGGTAGCATTATTTCCATCACAGTTTGCATGCTGTCTCATTTGCTAGATAGCTATCACAGGGAAAATTGAAACCTAACGGAACTGACATCAGCAGAGGGACTAGCTGGCTTGGCATAAAATAGCAAACAATATTTCATTCATGAAGACATTATTATCATCGGTTTGTTTACGAGATGGTGTCTGGTAACGTTAATGTTACTCGACGTTAGCGAACGTTCACGTTTTAAAAACAGATCTGCAAACACTAACATATGCCGGTCTTTTATATTAGTAAGCTAACCAAACGTCCAAATAAGTCCAGTTTCGGCACAGTAGCTAAGTGGTAACTAGCCAGCTAACGTTAGATGCGCTCGCTTTGGCTTTAAAATGCTTAGTAACAGCACAGTATTGATTTGACGCTACGGAAGTGGACATTCCTTTGTATTATATTAAATAATTTAATATTTTAAATTCTGTCAATTTACATTTGAGGTGAGATTAAAGGTACTGTTTCAAATTAAGGAGTTTGATATTATTTCACAAACTATTAAATGTTCCAATACTTTGTCTATTTAGTGGCCATTACGTTATTGCATAATTCATGTTTTTAGCTTACTAACATTTTAGTTGGAGGTGGTCGGCATGCAACTGTAGCTCCACTTCAGCAGCAGTAGTTGCACAGACAGCAGCAACAGGTGTTTCGGTAACGTTACTTGGGACTTGGCTTCCCACTAACAAATTGCGGGAATAACATGTTTGTTAGAGAACAGTGATTTTCTTTCCTTCTTTTAAAGTTTAATTTATTGTGCCCCTTTTTAGATAGAGCTAACGAACACAGTATCTATAACAGCTGACGTCCGTTACGGATAGCCAAAGCTAAGGATGCGATTAACGTTGCATCGTTAGACCGTGGAAACAGGTGAAATAGATTTAGATATTGATATATTTTAAGTCAATTGGCTACCATTGTGTAGCTAGTTTCTTTTTTTCAGTTATGGTAGCTATTAACACCAAAATAAGGGTAACGTTGATGTTAACTAACATTAGCTTTTTATCTTGGAGTAAAAATTATGTTAGATGTAAGATTTTTTGTAGAGTTTGAATAATGGGTGGCAGTCTTTCATAACCAACTGTTGTTGTGGGTTGTATACTGGGGAAGTATTTGTTCTCCATTTGAGTGAGATGTTTTTAGGCGGCTAATTGGCCATCATTAGCAAAGTGCGTCCATATATTTTATTATTATTATTATTATTTGTTCAAGAGTAAAACAAAGTATCGGAGTGATATCGGTATCGGCAGATAGCCAAAGCTGCGGTATCGGTATCGGAAGTTGAAAAGTGGTATCGGGACATCTCTAGTCCAGGTGCGACACTCCGACTCTCTAAATGCAAGATTGGATTTGTAACTCCCTAAAAAGTATTTTATTCTGACCTCCACACAAGTGTTCCGAACTGGCCCGAAACGCGTTATCCATTTCATCTCTATAATTCAAATTAGTCAGGCCTTGGCTGGGAAATTTGACTCTGTGGCTGTATTACATATAGCCAATATGTTAATAATTTGGAAAGTCGTTTCTGTGCATCTTGTACAGGTGTGACCTTCAGGTTCTGCAGATCGAATGGCAGCGTGCAAGCCCTTTTGATGTGTCAATGAAAATATTCTGCAGACATGGAGTGGCAACCATGTTGTGTGTGGCAGGTTCAAACAGATGTGTGCTCTTTTTAAGTGCAGTTAGTTTAGTGGTGGTGTGACTTGACCTGACGGCAATGATGCTATGGTGCTTGTAATGTGATTTTACTGTTGTACTGTTCACGGTTTACAGATAGTCATGTGACATTTTGATCACTTTGTGAATTAACCCTCATATTATGTTCCGAGTCAATTTGACCCGATTCAATGTTTGACGTCTCTTAAAAAACAGTTAACCTTATTTTTTGATATTGACACGATATGATTTTTCCTAATTTGTTGGGATTAAATAGTAAACACTCAATAAACATAATGCTATATTTTCAAAAGTTCTGTACCAACTTTGTATACAAAGGTGTTGTGCTGGGTCATTTGTGGGATAGTTGTATAAAATGTAAGAAAATATACAACCTTTTTTAGTGTTTATCTCTGCTTTTTGTGGGTAATTCTGGTGGCAATTTCCCATATAGGTTTTAAACTTCACAAAGGCTCTAAGATGAGATGTTTCATCACAGATTTTTTATATCCAGGGATAAAAGGCTAGTGAATTGGGAGACACACTAAAGGTGACACAGAAAGTGTCAAAATATTTCTATTGCATTCGTTTTGTGTCAGTTAAAATGCTTGGGGTCAATGTGACCCCAAACATAAAAGGTGTTATAAAATGTGAACATAATATGAGGGTTAAGATGCTTGGCCTGTTGCGGCATGGCCAGATTGCACATGGTGGATACGTACAGTACACTGCACGTTTTTATGCAATCCTGGGTGTAGTAAATTTAAACATTTATGTAATTTTGTTCAGTGAATGCATCTTTGCATGATAGTAGAGCTGAATGTGTGCTTAGACGATAGTATTGTGTATGAGTACCCTACATCGTTATGCTGTATTCCATGTGGAGAATGTACATATGTAATGATGTTTATGGCAAATGCATTTTTATATAATATTACTGTTGCTAAATTCATCTGTTGCCGTATTTGAAGCTGAAAGCTCTAGGCTCACTGTTGCTGTGCTGTGTGGTTGCACAGGCTGTGTTTAAAGATGAAAGACACCGATTATTTGTTGCTGTACTGTGTGGTTAGGCTGTATTTAAAGTAGAGCCCGACCGATATGGGATTTTTGAGACTGATACCGATTTTATGGGGGGGGGTTCACAGATTACCGATATGGCAGCCGTTCTAGTGAACATTTTAGACCATTTAAAAAAAAAAAAAAATAATAATAATTTTTTTTTTTTTAAATAGACCTTTTCTATGTGGATTGTGCACAGATTTAGCACCAATATGACTATGCAAAGGTACTCAGAAGACTTCTTTCTTAAACAAATAACTTTATTACAAAAGATTTTACATTATTAAATTATTATATAATATTAACACGATTAACATCAAGCTATTTTAGAAGTGAACACTGTGATCAAATAAAGAATAGAAATGAAATAAATAGCAAAATAAACATCAGTACTTTAAGTAACTTACTGACCATTTCAATAAAGAATAAATAAAAAATAATCAGCTATTTAAGTGCTACACATTTTATGACACTAAGAAAATGCTAGCACAAAATAACTTGCTATAGCTATTCACTGATATTTGTTATTCCGCTAATTAACTGCTTGATTGATAATTAAGAACTGGGAACAGGTTGGGAGTTAGCTATATCCGTATAAAGGTAGTCTAAGGTTACAGCAGTTAGCAGTAGCCAAGTTAGCTGCTACTTGGGACTAACGTTACAGCCTACATGTTAATATAACATAAACATTCACACAATAGAGAACCTTGCTATTGTTAACATTATAAATAAAACAAAAAAAACAAAGTTAGGAATAAAACAGTGAATCAAGATACAAATGTTTTCAAGGAGCTCCAGCTCCTTGTCCGACATGAGGTGGAATTGAGGGGAAAAAACTACAGTTGCAAACAACCATTGACATTGTCTTCGCAGCCCAGCAGCTAAGTTGAGGGAAACCAGCAGCTGGGTTGACGATGGCCTATGTGCGAACGCTGGAATCCCCATGACATCCTTGTTTTTTAGCAGCGACCAGCTAAGTCACTGTCGGTTTAGAACTTTCACAAAATCAAAAATACTCCTGCTACTGTGTTGTGGCAAGTGAGTTTATTCATTTGAAGACACATTGGCAAGCAGGATAAGGGCTAGCTATTTCTGGCAACTGCTGAGGCTGACCCAGTCACTGACCCAGCCGTTACCCAGCCTGTGGGGTTAAACCAAACAACCCAAATACCATTGAAACAACCCAGAAAAATTACCCAGCAGGTCTAACCCAGCATTTGGTTTGAAAAAACAACCCAGCATTTTTTAGTGTGTGTGCTGTGTGGTTAGACAGGCTGTGTTTAATTATGAAAGGTGACAGATCCTGTGTTGTGGTGCTGTGAGGTTGCACAGGCTGTGTTTAATGATGAAAGGTGACAGATTCTGTGTTGTGGTGCTGTGAGGTTGCACAGGCTGTGTTTAATGATAAAAGGTGACAGATTCTGTGTTGTGGTGCTGTGAGGTTGCACAGGCTGTGTTTAATGATGAAAGGTGACAGATTCTGTGTTGTGGTGCTGTGAGGTTGCACAGGCTGTGTTTAAAGATGAAATACACAGATTATGTGTTGCTGTGCTATGTGGTTGCACTGGCTGTGTTTAATGATGAAAAGTGACAGATTCTATGTACTTGCTGTCCAGCCGCCCCTCTGTCCTGCCTGATCATGTTTCTAGCAGCTTTAACCTTCGTCCTGTGGAGAATTTGGATGCTATGTGCTCCTCATATCATCCCTGAAATTAATATCTGCATCCCCCTCTATGCGGTGAGCCATGCTGCAGTATGGCTTCTGAACATGCATTTTTACTGCCAGAATCCTCTATTCAGACCAGTGCAGTTTAACTCCGTATGAACCCTCTATTCAGACCAGTGCAGTTTAACTCCGTATGAATCCTCTATTCAGACCAGTGCAGTTTAACTCCGTATGAATCCTCTTTCTGACCAGTGCAGTTTAACTCCGTATGAACCCTCTATTCAGACCAGTGCAGTTTAACTCCGTATGAACCCTCTATTCAGACCAGTGCAGTTTAACTCCGTATGAATCCTCTATTCAGACCAGTGCAGTTTAACTCCGTATGAATCCTCTTTCTGACCAGTGCAGTTTAACTCCGTATGAATCCTCTATTCAGACCAGTGCAGTTTAACTCAGTATGAATCCTCTCTTCAGACCAGTGCAGTTTATTTAGTGGCCTGTGCTCTCTGAGGTAGACGGCTCCTTCTCCAACACAATAGACCATAATGAGGGACACGCACGCACCATATACACATACGTGCACACACACCATATACACATACCTACACACACGCACACACACACACACACACACACACACACACCATATACACGTGTGCACACAAACCCATTAGGAGGATGGTTACAATATGTTGAGATCAGCAGTTGGAGAGGTAAATGGTGTGTTTGTGTGTACACTTGCATCTGCAGTGTGCTCATGCTGCAGTCATTAGAGTAGCACAGCTGCCGTATCACTGTTGGAAGGACAGGGACAGCTCCAGTCTCTGGCATCAGAGCCTGAAATGAACCAAAAGCTTTTCAATGCTTATTTTTGCAGAAACCTTGCTTTCACAGAATAAATGAACATCCTGTCAGGGTAGCAGAATGTGGGGAAGGTTATAGTTACTGGCTTTTGTGAACCAGTGTTTTTATGAACGAATTATGTATGTGCTGATAATCTAGGACTTTTAAATATATATTGGTTAAACAGATTCATTTTAAGAACTATGTGATAATGGCTTGTTTCTTAGATTTCTTAATCTATAAATTTATAACATTTATTAAAAGTACTAAAATGCTAAGATTATATTATTTAGTCATCACATAAACTCTGGATCAAATATAAATTCTATATGTTCCCATATCTATTCCCCTTTGACTGCGCCGTCAGCGTTAGGCGAGTAACTGTGTCTTCCGTGAAAAGTATATTGAGTGCTGTTCATGCCTGACTATGGAGATCCTGGAAAGGCTGGAACAGCAGTGTGTTGGGATTGTAGGGCTTCCAGAGCTGCAGCAGTCTCGCAATATAATGCATAATCTTGCCTTAATGTCGTAGCAACAGCCCCAGTATCAGACAGCTAACCTCATAGACACACCTCACCCACCCCATACATGGGCATGGGCCTGTGGCCATGAGCAGAGCTCCCTGATGGATCAAACTAGGTCATCCTTACACACAGAAACTCTCTCTCCCTCTCTCTCTCTCTCTCTCTCTCTCTCTCTCCCTCTCTCTCTCTCTCTCTCTCTCTCTCATATTCCATGTCTCATTCCAACTCTTCCCTTGTTAGTATGAATAGCTTTAATGAGTTACTGTATCATGGGCGTATGAATTAAACAGACCATGTTGTAATAATATTAGCTTTATGTAGTATCACATTTCATTGTAGATTAATGAAATATTAAATTATTATGATGCCACGCAGCCTGGGGGTAGTCTGCGTAATTGTCCATCTTAGAAAACGGAGCCATTTTTTCTTTTTGCGTTTCTGTGCAGATTCATTCATGTATCTGCCAGGGGACTCGCTTCTGAGTGCATTTGATGTCAGTTATGATTACCTGTGTATTTGAAACACCTCAGCTTAAATTAGAATATTTAAACCCCTGTCATAGCTTTTTACCTTAAATACATGAAGCAGGAGAAAATGGTGTATACCAGCACCTGCATTTAGTGCTCTTTGTTTATCTCTGGGTGCAGGCCTGTTGTTTGGGAGGGGGTTGTATTCCAGGCTGAGCAAAGGCATGGCTGCTCTCTGCTCAGAGCCTTTGTGTCTCCCAACAGACGTATTGCTGCCACCCTGTGGACACATGTGGCAATGCGGTGTGGGAGGATAGTAATGCGGTGCTTTGAGTATGGGGGTATTATACACACTAAATGCGCAAATAAATAGCATGAGCCTTTCACAAATAAAATGAGATCCACAAATAAATGCAACTGATTCACAAATGTTTTTGCACTCACAAACAAATGTCTCCAAAACTGAAGACTGTGCACTTATGCAACGCTTGGCGTGTTTGGAATCAATTGCATTTATTTGCGGATTTTTAAGACAATCCTCACAGCAAGATGTGCAAAGAAATCCACAAATGTCTTTTTTTTTTTAACTGTCTACTCCGGCCAATCAGATTTTAAGACATTCTTTCGCTAATGGCCACATTACTCCGACGAATCACAGCAGGTTTCAGGCCCTCAACCTAAGCTGTGAAGCACCCGGAAGTAAGTCTGTACTGCACATGTCTGTGGGCTGTATGTGAATGAGTGTGTACACATGCGTTTTCTATTTTTAATACATTTCTCCCCAGTATGAAATCCCTATTCAAATACACCCATGCTCATGCCTCTGCAGCCGATACAGGGGATAGTAGACAAGCAAACACTCCCCTCTGAAGCACATGATGTGGCAAGTTGCTTCTTTTCACACCACAGCCCACAAGCCAAGCTTGCCCAGACATGGGTCTGAGGAAGACCACAGGTGCAGGAGTGATCAGTGAGGGTCACTAGAGAGTGATGAGCCATGGATCCTGGCAGACTGAACCCTCCCTAACTGCGGGCGATGCTACAGCCATCTACGTAGATGTTTTCCTCGTTTCGGCCTCCTGGGCTCAGGACTGCCTTGGATTCAGTTCTGTCATTGGCCGTATCACCCCCGTCTCTGTTTGGGAGCACCAATCACAGGGGATGTTATGTTTCGCACAACATGCCGAATTATCAGTTTTACAATCAATTCAGCAGAGTGCGGATGAACCACATGCTCTCCTCTGAAGCAAGTGATGTCGCCGGCGCTTATCACTCAGCAGGCTGCCAGTCAGGCTCACAAAGACATGAGTCAGAGGAGGACATTTGCTCTGAATTTGGCACTGGCTTGTTCTGAATTTGGCACTGGCTTGTTCTGAATTTGATACCTGACTGTGGGGCCCATCCATGCTTTGGTACAGTGCCGTGACAGAATGAGCCACCCAACAGCCCTTAAATGATCGGTTTTGATTTCAGGAACAGAGTGTGGTCCAATCAGCAGTCGCATTGTTAGTTCATGTCTCTTCAGTAAATAACACTAATGGGAACTGAAATTGACACAAATTCTTAAGTCTTTACTGATCGTTAAGTAGGCTAGTGCTGTGAAAATAATTTGCCTACTAGTCTTATTGTGTCATCACTGCTATTAGTTGCTGTGCGTAGATTTAATCTTTTCTGCTGTCACAGGTTCACGCTCATGTACAGAGGTAGCACAGAAAGCGAAAGTAGTCTAATTAGCATGTGGCGTCCGGGTCTCTTGTTGCTTCTCTTAGGAATAGATTGTCTCTAGTTGTTGGCTAGTAGCTTCTCGACCGACATGAATTGTCATTTCCTTATGGCACAGCTACAAAGTAAAGGGTCTTTGCCACGACCGTGTTTGACATCTGTAACGCCACTGACTCGTGTGTGTTTCTACATTTCCTTGTTCGAGAATCAGTTTCTTAATTACGGAATTTATGCAGGCGCATTGCACTCCGATACCGAAGGATTCGCTTCGGTTCCTGGTGTTCAAATACGGCGTGAAATAAGCAAGAGGCTGGCGGCTGCATCGCCGTGTTTTTTTACCCGAGTTGTCTCGTGTCTGAACCACCGCGACAGCGCTGTTCTCCACATGTTGTCATGGCAACAGAGCCACTCGTCCTACGTTGCGTGACCCTGCTCTCCTGCAGATCTATCTCTAGATTAAAAAACAAAACCTCATTGCCTGGGCTGTCCTCCTTGTGCTGTTTAAATGCAACAACCTGTCCTTGGCTTTGCACATTGTTCATGTGTTCATTACTTTTCAGACCTTGCAGGAAGCCATTTTGATTTCATAATGATGTAGCACAAAACTCGAATTTTATGCAAAATTTTACCGTTGTTTAAAAGTAATGTGTGTGTACTAGAAGGTATCATGACATAACCGAATAACTGGTAGCCTACAACCTAGAACTTTCATTTATTGTCACAATTCTAGGAACAAAATGAAACACACTTTTCTCTCAGAATGGCATTTGCAGTGCAACCCCGATGCTCACAGTACAGCACACTAGTGCTCACACTAATTAAACCGCACTAGGGCTGATACTGCATTAACATCCCTAGCTTATAATATCTGTAGCAATCAGGCAGATAACAGATGAAAACATGTTGTGAATGTTACCCTAGTTACACTTGTGGTTCGAAGGCTGTGATACATGGATGGAGAACATCAGTGGCCCATTTTTTCCGCATGTCTTCACCTAAGAGAAGCATACATAATTGTGCAGACAGGCCCTGCTATATTTACAAACATTGTCCAATCACAAGCCAACTTCAGATGCGTTTGTGTGCAGTTTTGTGTTCCGTTGGCCTACATTGCCCTCTGGGTTTTGTGGCATGCCTTTAGCAACTCTGTAGACATAAACATGTAGCCTATCTGTTATGTCTGCGTTCATTTGTTTCATGAGTTTGACTTTGTGATTATTTCCTCTTGTGTATTTTTGAATGGCAGTTTCTGTTTGCTTGTTTATATGTTTGGTTTTGCATAGTTGGTAACAGTTAATTGATTCTGTCAATGAATAACTACCTGTGACAAGTGTCATGCAGTGGGCAAACACTATTGAATCAAGGTAGTGCTATAGGGTAATACTGCAGTAAGAATCTAATAGCAGAAATGTAGGCTTATCCACTGTAGACTGGTGATGATTGTTAGCTAGTATTTTACATATTTGACCAATAATAGAAATATATGTGAGACAGTGACTGTAGTTTGTGAGTAATGTACTTGTTTTGGTGTCTGCTGAATAATTTGCATATCCCGCAATATAGGCTATGTTCTTGTATTTTAATGAATCCTTTTCAAATGACAAATATTGAACCCATGTTGTATTGCCATTTGTCTAAACATAGTGGAATGCTGATAGCCTAAATCGGTGGGTTACAAGATTTACCCCCCTTCCACTTTGCAGTATGTGTACATGTAGGCATATTTTTTCTTTCTCTAGGGTAAATCTGTGCTTCTGAGCACATGTTTCTGTGAACTCTAAAACAGGGTTTATCCATGCACGTCTTCTCTGTTAACAATTTGCAGTGTTAAATGGTGAAAGTGAATTTTTAGAGAATATTCATTGATATTTAGCGTATTATAGAGTTATTATTATTTAGAGTTTTATATCACATTTCATGTAGTTCTTGTAGTCTTTCAAAGTGTTCTGTTATCTCACACTAACATGTGGGGTGAATGTAGACCATTAACAATGAGACTGATTTAATTAACCCCTTCGTACAGACACCTAGTGGCCTTGCCGCCAGAGCCTTGAGATTGCTCAACTGAGATATTCATTGCTCCTGCAACCAAAGTATGAGTGGAAACAACAATCTCCACATTCTATACATTGAACACATTGTATATATATTTATTAGTATACGATTTGTGACAACTATACCAAATACGGAGTTTCTAAGTGCCACTATTGTTGCGTAGCTAGTACATTTAACAAACAACCCCCCACCTAGTCTCATCCGCAACTATACCGACCCATGCGTGATACAGTGGACAATAGCGTCTATCTGTTTGTATTCCATCATTGCAACAAGATAAAGCCAGATAATAGCCAGAACGTATGCCAATACAGCCGTGAAAAACATTATAAAATAGTGAAATTCTTGTGTAATTACATTTACATTTACATTTTAGTCATTTGGCAGATGCTCTTATCCAGAGCGACGTACATTAGTGCATTTTCCAACTTGAAACAAGTGCGTTAAAACAACCCTAAAAGGTAAATACGATTTCAAACACCAGGCGCGGTCAGTATGATTTTTTATTTTTTATTTTTTATTTTTTTTGGGGGGGGGGGGGGCACACAATATCAATCATTGGCATGTACAACAGTAAGCCAATAAGTAACCTTAAGTATTAAACTAGCAGCTTGAACCACTTAAACAAGGATTCAGAAAAACACAATCAAGGGAGGTCACAAGGAGGTAGGGAGGGGTGGAGAGAGGTGCAGCTTGAAGAGGTGAGTCTTCAATCTGCGCTTGAAGGTGGTCAGACTTTCTGTTGTTCTGACCTCCACGGGAAGCTCATTCCACCACCGTGGGGCTAGGACAGACAGACGTCGAGACCGGGTGCTAGTATGAAGTGGGGGGGGGGGTACCAGTCGTCCTGAGGAAGCTGAACGCAGGGATCTGGTAGGTGTGTAGGGTCTGATGAGCTTTTGGAGGTATGGAGGGGCTGATCCTCGGACTGCCTAGAAGGCGAGCACCAATGTTTTGAATTTGATGCGAGCTATCACAGGTAGCCAGTGGAGGTCAATGAGCAGGGGGGTGACATGGGAGTGTCGGGGGAGGTTGAAGACCAGGCGCGCTGCTGCGTTCTGGATAAGCTGAAGGGGTCTAATGGCTGATGCTGGCAGGCCAGCCAGGAGAGAGTTGCAGTAGTCCAGGCGGGACAGCACCATCGCTTGGACCAGGAGCTGGGTTGAGTGGGTGGTGAGGAAGGGACGGATTCTCCTGATGTTGTACAGGAAGAACCTGCACGCCCGGGTTACCACTGCAATGTTCTCGGAGAGGGACAGCCTGTTGTCCATCACCACTCCGAGGTTCCTGGCACAGGGCGTTGGGGTCAGTGGAGTGTCCCCTAGGGAAATGGAGAGATTGAGAGGGGGAGAGGTTAGAGCAGGAATGTAGATGAGCTCGGTCTTGCCTGGATTGAGCTTGAGATGGTAGTTGTTCATCCAGCTCTGGATGTCTCTCAGGCAAGTGGAGATGCGGGCTGACACCTGAGTGTCAGAGGGTGAGAAGGAGAGAAAGAGTTGAGTATCGTCAGCATAGCAGTGGTAAGAAAGACCATGAGCAGTGATAACAGGGCCAAGGGATTTGGTGTAGGTGGAGAAAAGGAGGGGACCAAGGACTGAGCCCTGGGGGACTCCTGTGGTAAGGGGCCGGGGTGCCGATACTTTACCAGCCCAGGCAACCTGGGAGGAGCGCTCCGAGAGGTAGGACTCAATCCAGGCCAGGGCCGAGCCGCCAATCCCCGCTGCCGATCCCCGCTGCAGACAGGGACGACAGGAGGATGGAGTGATCTACGGTGTCAAAGGCGGCAGAGAGGTCTAGGAGTATTAGCACAGAGGAGAGGGAGGCTGTCCGAGCTGCGTGAAGCATCTCGCTGACGGAGAGGAGTGCAGTCTCCGTTGAGTGGCCAGGTCTGAAGCCGGACTGGTGAGGGTCTAGTAGGTTGTTCTGGGTAAGGAAAGAAGACAGTTGGTTAGAAACCGCACGTTCAATAGTTTTGGAAAGAAAAGGAAGAAGAGATACCGGTCTGTAGTTTTGGATGTTGGAGGGGTCCAGCGTGGGTTTTTTCAGGATCGGGGTGATGTGTGCTCTCTTGAAGGATGAGGGGAAGCAGCCAGAGGTCAGGGAGGAGTTCACCAGAGAGGTCACGAACGGGAGGATATCTGGGGTGATTGCCTGGAGGAGAGATGAAGGGATAGGGTCGAGGGCACCGGTAGTGGGGCGATGGGAGAGTAGGAGGTGGGATACATCGGTATCAGACAGGGGAGAAAAGGTGGAGAAGCAGGGGGGGGGGCACAGAAGGGGTAAACAGTGTCCGAGGAGGAGAGTGGAAAACAGTGTCCGTGAGGGGAGGGGGAGTGGGGGAACGGGGGGGGGGGGGGGCATAGAGAGAGGGGCTGAGGGGCTGAAGGAACTGCGGATGTCTGCGATCTTCTCATCAAAGAAATCTGCAAAGTCGTCTGCAGTGAATGAGGATTAAGGAGCAGGAGGGGATTTGCTGAGGAGGGAGGAGAAGATGGAGAACAATTCAATCTAACAATCTAACAGCCAATCGCGGAACAAACACAAACTACCAATGCAAATAATGTGATCAGCGTTCAACGAGGTCTAATTAAAATCACGCAAACTGCGGCCAGTACGCTTAAAAACGACACTACCTTACGCGGGACGGTTAAAACAGCTCTTGATACGGAGGAAAGATGCAGCACTCTGAACGTTAACGTGTAACTTCAGTCTATATAGCAGTCGCTCTTCCAGATGTCTTTTGAAATGCACACAGCTGATTGCAAGTGGTTAACAGCTGTGTGAGACACTTCGCAAGCACGGATCAATAAGTACTACCAGTTAAAAAGCACAATAACGCGAAACTAACAGCCTAGTCAATCTAACAATCTAACAAACAGGCAATCGCGGAACAAACACAAACTAGCAAAGCAAATAATATGATCAGCGTTCAATCTAACAATCTAACAGCCAATCGCGGAACAAACACAAACTACCAATGCAAATAATGTGATCAGCGTTCAATCTAACAGCCAATCGCGGAACAAACACAAACTACCAATGCAAATAATGTGATCAGCGTTCAACGAGGTCTAATTAAAATCACGCAAACTGCGGCCAGTACGCTTAAAAACGACACTACCTTACGCGGGACGGTTAAAACAGCTCTTGATACGGAGGAAAGATGCAGGTAATTATACCACGTCATTCTACTATCAATATCTGCTACTAAATATGTCATAAATATACAGTCCTACAATTGGTTTTACCAACAGAGATTCAAGATTCAGTGGTCATTTATTGTCTTGGACAATCTGTTTGAGAAATACACAACCCCTTTATAACGCTAGTACACCTTCTGAAAACCCCACAAGTAAAACCCCATCTGCTGTTCATGCAGCTTTTATGTATTCCAGTTAATTCTGGTTTGATTCTCCAATAGATTACATTATAACCTTTGCAACCGTGTTTGCAATGTCTTATTGAATTATTTGAACGATAAATTATAGCTGGGGGTGACACCATTTTTAATTTAATTAGTTTAGTTTTATGCAAATAACTACAGAAAATGCTAAAATGTACATTTATAATTCATAATTGTTGTTTTCATGCTATTTTCACAAGACTTTTACTAATTTGGCCAACTCATGGCTAGTGAAAATCCTCGCCTTGCTTGCATGGATTTTGGGAGTGAGTCAGAAGAAAATACCATATTATTGATTCTGTCGGAGAATATGCCTATGAATGTGACAGGGATTTTCCTCCTCGATAATATTCCAACTATTCACGTAGGGCTGCACGATTATGAGAAAAATAATTATTGCGATTATTTTCTTTGGTATTGTGATTGTGATTATTAACTGCAATTAATGGAATTACAATAAAATACTTATTTTGTTTAAACATAAAGAATTCTAGCCTAAATAATTCTCAATTTTAACAATAAATCAGACCGGACCATACATACAAACTTTTTTTATTCACACAAATAAACAATATACAGCCAGTTTACAAACAAAAGAGGTAATGCCAGAGTATACATTAATCAATTAGCCTATATTGCAACTTTGGAAATTGGAAAAAGTGATTGCGGGAGGGAATGACGTAGGCTGTCTCTTGGCCAGGGTGTTGATCTTTTTTTAATTTTTCATAAACATTCATACGGTGTTAATCGGAGCCATGTCTTTTGCTAAATAAAATGCAGTGGTTTCAGTTGTCTCCGTTTGCCTTCGAGAGCCTGCTTGATTTGGGGATGCGTTATATAGTGAACCCGTAATGGTTGTCTGTGTCACAGAAAGAGTAGCCTAAGCACCAATACTGGACTGGTCTGAATCAGAACCCCATCTACTGCGTCCTGTGTACTAGCATGCTATTTCTACTGCTTACTGCATAGCCTGCTGTTTAGTGCCAAGCAGTAACATTACACTAAAAATATTCTCCACTATTATCAGCGAAAACCTGGAAATAAGTATCATGCTGGGATATTACAAACACTGAAGTTACAGAATTGTCATGTATTTAACAGCTTTTTTTCTCGTAGCCTACTGCAACTTGTGATTGAATTTCGCATGGTAGAATAAAGTGGTTGTGTTTGATTGAGGTACTGCTGCCACAAGTATCTGTGTTTGATTTGCATTATAGATTTTGAAACCAAAATAATTCCATATGAACAATGATGCTCTTTTTTTGGTACTCGGCTTGGTTTTCAGTGTCAGGTCGAATGGTACGCATTTTTCAAGTCTAGCCAGGCCTACCTTTCATATTCAGTTTGAGGCTACCACAAACAGGAAAAAAAAACTTTAAATATGCTACTTGTTCACAGGGATCAGAATATTTAGTGCGCTCAGCCTGTGATTGGTTAAGATCATGAGAACGCCTCGCCTGTGCACTCACCGGACATATCTGATTGGTTACAGCGCTCATTTGCTAAAAAAAACTACAGATAAATGTCATCCCAGGGCATGCAGAAAAAGATTACATACTGTAGAGTACAGAAAAAAGAGTGAATGATTAGGCTACATATTTATGTGTGTGTACCAGTGTGATATCAATGTTTTCATCTTAAACCATCACAAGGAACAAATGTGTATGCTTTATAATGAACAAAAAGTATTGTATTCATTTTATGACAGGTTTTGGACCCATAGATATCTATCCCCCTACACTGATGAAAAGATAGTAATAGTAATTCCACCTTGAAAATGATGCAAACATGAGACTCATGAGTCAAAATAGTTGATTTGTAGTTAAATCGGTGGGAATTGACCAAATTTGGCATCTGCACAAAGGGGTTAATTTCCTGTTTAAAATTTTTGTCACCGACAGTTCAGCCCTTTTTTACAGCAAAATGTATGCAGTGATAATGGTTCACAAAAAATCTCATGTAATCATGCAGTAATGAGGTTACTGATTCCATGTTTACAAATATTTCATCTCTGAATGGTCATATTATCGTTATAGTAAGTGCTTAAGAGAGCCTGTGCTTTCACATGGCTGTGAGTGTGTGTGTTTTTGTGTGTGTGCATGTTTGTATGCGTGTGTGTTTGCATGTATGATTTTGTGTGTGTGTGTGTGTTTGTATGTACGATTTTGTGTGTATGTGTGTTTGTATGCATTTGTGAGTGTGTGCGTCTGCATGTGTTTTGTATGTGTTGCATGTGTATCTGTGTGTATATGTGTTTGTATGTATCTGTGTGTGTTTGTATCTCTGTGTGTTTGCAGGTATATGTGAGTGTCTGCATCTGTGTGTGTTTCGTGTGTTTGTTGGCTGCAGCCACCATGAGCTCTCCACAGTGCCTCGCCCACACAGGGCTGAGAGTGAGGCTGTGCACAAAGGAGCAGCTGGGCGTGTCTGACGGCTGTGGGAGGAGGAGGCAACGCTCTGCCTTTGTTTTTTATTCCCTCTGTTGTGATGGCATCAGGGTAGGGTGCTCCAGAGGCAGGGAAATTCACCCCAAACTGGCAACCCTGTTCTGCTGCTCCCAGAAACATTCATGTGGGGTTCCTCTATCCATGGCGATGGGCTCATTAGTATTCGGGAGGGATACGCTTTGCTGGACCAGCACTGGCTGCAAAGTGATGTCACCCAGCAGCTGATTGGCCATGCAGCCTTGGAGGGAGGGCTGTGAGAGAGGAAGGAGCGAGAGCTAAAGAGAGAGAGAGAGAGAGCGAGAAAGGAGAGCGAGCGAGAGAGACAGATAGAGGAGGGGGGAGAAAAATGCCGGCAGAATCCAGGGCGGAGGGTTTGTCGGCCAGGGATCTGTGGGATTTTCTCTGCCAAACAGGCCATGTAAAGTGCATTTTGGGGGCACGGCTTCACTGACAGGGGGCCTCCTGGAACCCCCTTATCTGCTAAAGGCATGCGGCGCCTCATCTGCAAGAAGATCTGCGACTGTGAGTGGGGTGGGCCATGTGTGTGTGTGTGTGTGTGCGTATGCATACATCTGTGCGTGTGCGAGTGTATTCGCAGGGATGTGTAAGGGATTTCATTTGGGTCGCAGAGTGGTTTGAGGTTGCCTGGAGGATGGGAGGGAGTTGTCACAGCGACAGGAGTGTGTGAATTCCCACAAGCTGTGTTGATGGATGGTGTGTGTGCAGTCATTGTTTCTCTGGCGGGTGGGGATGGTTATCGCTGCAATGCTTTCGCTCTGAAAAAACGGTACGATTTCATGCCCGTTCTGACTGTATGTCACCGCGTTCTTCCGCCCTGCGTTCGCCATGACGCGTTGCTGGAAAGATGGGGCCTGCTGTCATGTGAATGTTTAGGAAGCAATTTGTTCCTTTCCCCAGTTCCCCAGTAAAAACAGTTAGTCGTAAGATATATCATTAATATTGATTATTTTTTTCCCCCTTGTGGTGACCAAGCAAAGAGTTTTCACCCCGTTTGCATTTCTCCTCCCCAGACAAAAGCTTTGAGGATGACGAGTCCGTGGACGGAAGCCGACCCTCTTCCTCTCAGTCCGCTTTTAAGGTTCCCACCACCAAGAAGCCGAGCAATCCCGGCAACAGCAGCCGCCGGCCGAGCGCCACAGGGGCCAGCAAAATCGGAGGTACCACATTTTAGCAAGCATCGCCGATTCATCCTCAGATGCCTTTTAGATTAATAGCAGTTTGTTCCCATAGATAAACACACACACATTTGCATACATATAGTATGTCACATCTGTACGTGTACACAAAACATTGAGAACATTGTTTCTTTGACAGTATTCTCATCAAGCCCTTACTCTGTGTCTTATCACGATGCTAGCATCATTTGGTAAACATGACATTGAACGTTTAGATGAAGTTTGTCATTGTAATGTTTTTGTATAAAAATGTATCTAAGTGACCACTGCCAATAGCCATTGTTCTTATTCAGAGTCAATTTAATAGCTGTAGTGTGACCAGCTATAGTTCATGCTGCATTTGGTGATCTTGTGATGATCTGGCAGTTCTTGCTGCTATTTCATTAAATCCCGACTAATACTCTATTTTAACATCAAATATGCTGTTTGTTGTTTAATTAAAGGTTGAAATTATGGGTGTTGAGTTGACCTCATATATATTTTAAAATGTAATTTCTCTGAAACTGCTGTGCAACAGTTAAATGGTTAAAGCTTCTATATTATACAGATGCCGATGAAGCTTTTTGGTACTGTACCTAAGGAAAGGTCTTTCGTAGATCATAACATTTGCAGTCTCTGTGTGTGTATTTGTCTCAGACTGCTTCAGTTCCTTTTCCTGTTTGTTTCATTATAGAAAATCAGATTTGTATATTGCAGTCTGATTTGCATATCATAGCCTTCCTGTGATGGTGCTCTAGTCTTTGGACCTAAAGAGCACGTGTATTTCAATATATTGACTATATGCAACCTATACACAACCATTTTGCAAATTTTTTTAAATGACATATGCTTCATTTTACAGACATAGCTAGCTGAGTCATTCATGTAGTTCCTGGCTGAAAGATTAATGGTTCCCGCCAAATGATGCAATGTTACATGAGTTCAGAGGTGATTTTAAAATGATAATTAGTTAGCTTTATATTATGTTCATAGCTTAAAGCTAGCTAAATGCGGGGGGGGGGAAAAGCAACAATGCTGTGACACTTCTATGTGCTGCTTATGCACCGCTGCCGCTAAGTGTGTTCGGTGTAGATGTTTGACAACGTTTGAATATGTGGTGATTTGGAAAACTTAAGCACAATTATTCTGAGATGTGAAAGCTTCAGCTTTCCAAATCACCACATATTCAAACATGTTGTCAAACATCTACACCGAACACACTTAGCAGCCGCGGCACATAAGCAGCACATAGAAGTGTCACAGCGTCATTACGCTTGTTTGTTTACATCCGTAATAGGCTATCGATTTGAACTATATTAACGAACCCATCTAGAATTTTCACTAGTTTTTATTTTTAAAAAAAATTTTTTTTTTGTATTTTTATTTTTGTTTCAGTTTACGATAATGTTTTTTTGCGCCTAGTTTTTGTATTAGTTTTAGTTTGCGATGATAACCTTAGTTGATATCATGAAATGAATGTAATTTATTGATAAAAGTGACTGATGAAGATTGATGATTGACAGTGTATAAAGATGCACAAGCAGACAGTTAAACCCAACATTGCAGTGACGTATTTGCTGCTTTTGGTTTACTTGGCTAATCGTGCCTTGGGGAGAGAGGGCGTCTTTTGGGACACAGATATGTTTGCGGAGAGCGCTGAATGGCTGGTGTTTGCACATGTCCCTGAAGTGGGCATGCCTTTTATGGGATTGCTAGGATGTTTCCTTGTTCTAATTCCGTGAAACGGCATGCACGCGCGTCCAATTCAGAAACAATTGGCATTTATCATGATACACCTGGGATACGCACAAAATCAAGGGTCTGCACGCTTTATGAATTCCACATTCGTTTTTCGTATAGGAACTTTTCTTAAGAACAAAAGATTTTGTGAATGAGACCCAATATGTATAGTCCAGACAAGGCTTAAGGCTCATCTGCATTGCACTCATAGTGGCTGCGATGTGACGCCACGTATACCGTGTCCGTCACTGAATGTATCCAAAGTAATGGCAGTGGATGAGGCGGTGAGACCTGCTATACCATCGTCTGTTCAATAATGTCTATTTCCTGCAAGGCACAGAACAGTGTTTATACATATATATTTGCTCTGAAATGCTGGATACATATGAACTGATACAATTGGCATCTTTTTATTACTGCAGTTGCATCCCTTATTCCCTTCTGCGCCAGTGCCGATCAGCGGATAAAATAAAGCAAGCCATTTAATTTTCTCAATATGTACAACAAGGGATTGCATATAATGTGCACATTATCTTTATGACAATTAAACGGGTTTACTAAATCGGACTCTGTTCACTTGACTTATTTGACTTGACTAAGAGAATGCCACCGTGAGGCAAAAAGGAATTTCCAATGGATAATGTTGTGTTCCAGCAATCTCAAATTTATAAGCTTTCACAGGCCCTAACTGAGCTGGGACAGTTGTTCCCAAACCACAGAAAATCTTTTTATTTTTATTTTTTATTTTATTTTATTTTTTTCTTCTACACGTGCATTCTATTGAGTGCACGTTGTATACACTACCATATACACAAACCATTATATATATAGGCCAACAAACCCCAATTCTAAAAAAGTTGGGACAGTATGTAAAATGCACATAAAAGCAGAAGGCAGTGATTTGTAAATTCTCTTTTACATATATTTACTTGAAAACAGTGCAAAGAAAAGATATTTATGTTTTATCTTATAAACTTTATTGATTTTTGTAAATATACGCTAATTCCGAATTTGATGCCTGCACCACGTTCCAAAAAAGTTAAGTCAGGAGAAACAACCCTTAAAGTGATCCATCCATATCTACTGCAGATCTGGCAGCAGAGTGATGGTTTGAGGCTCGTTTCATACCTCAGACCCTTGATGACTCAAAGCCATTTAGCCAACCATGGGCTCCATACTATTCCTGTGTAATTTACATCTTAATCTAGTCCCACCCCCCAATTCCCATAGAGATCCATTCAAATGCAGAGACCCGTTCAATAAGTGTGTCTTGGAGCATTTTTTAATTGTGTCATAAAATGTAAATATAATAGCCAATAACAAAATAGCTTTTTTTATTAAGCCAACTGGAGTAAGAGTTATAGATGCATACAGAACTGTTTGTAAACAAACAAGTGACCTGCTGTGCTTCGTCTGTGTGCTTCTTACTGCAGCCGGCGGTGTATCTGAGGCTTTAAAACGAGGGCAGTGGTGCTGTTTCATGCTGGGAATTGTAGTAAACTTGATCTACCAGCATACAATTTTCTGTGAACCGCTATTGCTGTGTAGATTAAGAAGACCTTGTGATCCAAATTGTCCTTTGCTGTATTATTGTCCCTTTGTAATTGTGACTAAGGGTTAATGGGCTACTGTCTGAATACAGGACTTACATGATTATCCCATTCTAAACCACAAAAGCAAATGGCAGGAGGGTAGGTGATATTTAGTGAAATCTGTTTTGTGCATGCTTAAATAATTTAGAATCCATGGAATATAATGCAGAATAAAAAAAATAGTCATATTGCGAACAGAAACAGTTGGGTGTAGTCGGGCCCAATCTAAATGTTTTATTTCCAAGCCTGACACTCCTCCGTACACAAGCTGTCACACCATGCTGTAGGGTTAGACACAGGGGTGCAGCACTGTTCAGTTCTCTTTCTTCATGGCTGTAATGTTTTCCGTTCAGAGAGGCTTTTAACCCCCTAATGCTGTGGGTCATCAAGGTTGCTTTCGTGTCTTAATTTGGTTAGCGCAATGGGACTTGACTGATATGAATCTGAATATTAGTAGAGTTCTGAAGCAGTTGCATTTTGCTGATGGAGTAAAACACTTCTGAGAGCCTGATGCTACACCTGATGCTACACTTCTGAGAGCTCATTACTAAAAGCTAACTGAAGTAAACAACTGATGCCAATTCATACAGAGCAGTGATCCTTCGGACCCATGAGTAGATTGCATTGGTCAGCCCCAGTGAATGGTGTGTTATAGCTGAAAGATCATGTTCCTTCTAAATGTATGGACCAACTCGAGATCAGTTTCCAAGTGCACATCAGGAATGATATGATCTCTCATCAGCCCCCAGGCTGAACCAAGTTAGCAAAAAAGAAATGTTTACTGGCTTCAGCGATGACTGCCACCTTGGCGGAATTATTTGCTTCATGACGAAAATTTATTTGCGAAAGTTCAGCCGACTAAACCTTCTTTTTATATTGACAGTTGAGGAGGCTGAAAGCAATAAGCATCCTATCTTCAGCAGAAATTTCTGCGAGTGTATCTTCCACTACTATTTTTTCAGACTCCAGTCTTGGAACAGGAAATTCCGCTGGCATTACAATATCCTGTACCTTTGGGATCTTATATTACAGATTTGATTAAAAAGAAAGAGCTTATTGTATAAATGCAAACTAGTTTCAGCCGGTTCGCTCCTTCGGACTGATGTAAAACAGCATTTTAATTGTATGGTTCTCCCTCATGGTTTTCTGTATGTGTTAAAAGGACGATGCCCAGCAGTGTGGCGCTGCGCTTTGCTCCTCATATGGTGTAAATCTGAGGCCTTTTCACATTGCCTTCCAGCTCATTTTCACCTGAGAGCAGCCCAGAAGGAACTGCTAATCCTGATTTCTCTGTGTAGGCTTCTGCCTCTGATCGCTCCATACTATTGGGTGTTCAGGCAGTTTCTGTCATGTCTGCTCTAATACAATCCTGAACTTGAATCAGTTTTTTTCTCTGAAGGAGAATGAATTCCACAGGGCATGTTGCAGA
This sequence comes from Synaphobranchus kaupii, assembly GCA_029718625.1. NCBI lineage: Eukaryota > Metazoa > Chordata > Actinopteri > Anguilliformes > Synaphobranchidae > Synaphobranchus > Synaphobranchus kaupii. The sequence goes on along the minus strand of CM056382.1, from coordinate 30,952,679 downwards.
GCTATATGCTGGTCTTCCATAATGTATTGCAGAGCAAGGAGCTGGTCTCCCACATTGTGTTGGGAAGCAGTGTGCTGGTTTCCTATTGTGTGTTGGGGAGCAGTGTGCTGGCCTCCCATACTGTGTTGGGAGCTATGTGCTGGTCTCCCATAGTGTGTTGGGAGCTATGTGCTGGTCTCCCATAGTGTGTTGAGCAGCAATGAGCTGGTTTCTCATAGTGTGTTGGGAAGCAATGCGCTGGTCTCCCATAGTGTGTTGGGGAGCAGTGTGCCGGTCTCCGGTACTGTGTTGGGGAGCAATGTTCTGGTCTCCCGTAGTGTGTTGGGGAGCGATATGCTGATCTCCCATGGTGTATTGGGGAGCAACACACTGGTATCCCATATTGTGTTGGGTAGCAATGTGCTGGCCTCTCGCAGTGTATTGGGGAGCAATGTGCTGGTCTCTTGTAATGTGTTGGGGGGCAATGTTCTGGTCTGCCATAGTATGGGAGCAATGCGCTGGTCTCCCATAGTGTGTTGGTGAGCAATGTGTTGGTCTCACATAGTATATTGGGGCAAAGTGCGTGGATGGAATAAAATTTTTGTAATGGGTGGTGGGGGATTTCCCCCATATTAAATACATGGAGGGGATTTCAAAAATCTTTTGTGGGGGGATTGTTCAATAAAAATTTTAAACAGTGTATTGTATATATTAACCAGAGTCCATATATGCAGCCTGCTTGTACTAACCTTCTAATTGACTTCACATTGTTTTGTATGCATAAGTAGATTGAAAAAATGGAAATGCCAACAAATCATGGTGCTAGGCCACCATGTGTGGCCAGTATAGCCTCTACGGACCATGGCATAGTCTACCAATGTCTGGAAAAGGAGAAATACAATGCCACACTTCCACAAGAAAATCAATAAACTGCAATAGGTCTATGCAAGTGGAAAATGCTGTCTCAGACATCATTCCAGAATGTCCCATAAATGCTAATTTGTGTTCAGATCTGGTGACAGAGAAAATCACTATTTGTGGATAATGCCAGTCATTCTCCCTAAGCCATGGGGCCTATACTCGATCTATGGATATGGGTATTCATGCCTTAAGACACCCACCCCACTCTGAAATTTTTTTTATTATTGGCATCAAACTTACCTTCCATGAGTGGATCAAACCCATGCCCGGAAAATGTGCCCCATGCCTTTACAGAACCATAACAACCATTCACTGTTGGAACTGCTTCAATTTTGTTGTTTTGTTGCCAGTTTTGTTCACTACCCATATCCCACATAATTAATAAGACTATATTACTTATAGCTGTTGGCTGTATCACAGCATTGACTTTCAAAGACACATCTCACAACTTCAGCATGCATCTCCGCTGCATTTACTCCTGATAAAGAACGAGGCTATGTACTTTATTTAGTTACTTTAATTAAGGTGTTGCAGAAAGGCATTGCATTTGCTCCAAAAACACATAAAATTAAGTTAGGCTACATGTAGACTGTGAAATGAATAGGGAAGAATTTTTTTGAAGCATCTAGCATTTTTTCTCAAATACTCATTTGGTGTACCTTTTTTTGAGCCTGTGGTTTTTCCTGTTGTTTGTTTAATTGCTCATTAGGGCAGTCTTGTGTAGTTGTATGTGTAGTTTAATATTAGATGTGGGTAGTTGACAAGTTGTCAATCGAGTCTGCACCCTTTGCACCTGCTGTCTCTCTCTGTACCCCTTTGGGATTTGCTGGACTTCGATCCATGATCTTTGCACTTGTGTTTCCATCAGTAATTGCTCTGTATAAAAGTGTCCGCTAAATGCTGTAAAGTAAGACCCGTGATACGTGAGACTTTATTATCTGCTCATTGTCATGGGACTTCGCTGCTGCTAGTGCTTTAGACATAGCACCATGCAGGGTTTCAGCTTGCTGCTTCATTTTTAAACCAGCAGCAGCAGGGGAAGCACTACATGAACACCTGGCTAATGTGGAGTTTTTGAAGCATCAACTCAAACTTCTGCTACATGTGATTTGCACTCTCAGCGGCTGATTACCTCACCATTGAAGACTAGCAATGGGTGTAATTTTAGCAATTTTAACTGCAGCTCGTCCTTCTTACTTAAGGAATACATTGCAAGATGTCCCCTCTTTTTGCTGAACTAATGTGTGGGATTGAATGAAAATACATTGGATTCTTGCAATCCCATACTGAATTTCTAGCCCTGGATGTGTTGGCCTCTGAGAGGGTGTTTGGGAGCATTGTGTTGGTCTCTAAGGGAGTGTTGGGGAGCAATGTGCTGGTCTCTAAGGGAGTGTTGGTGAGCATTGTGCTGGTCTCTAAGGGTGTGTCTAAGGGAGCGTCTAAGGGAGCGTTGGGGAGCATTGTGTTGGTCTCTAAAGGAGTGTTAGGGAGCATTGTGTTGGTCTCTAAGGGAGCGTTGGGGAGCATTGTGTTGGTCTCTAAAGGAGTGTTAGGGAGCATTGTGTTGGTCTCTAAGGGAGTGTTGGGGAGCAATGTGCTGGTTTCTAAGGGAGTGTTGGGGAGCATTGTGTTGGTCTCTAACTGAGTGTTAGGGAGCATTGTGCTGGTCTCTAAGGGAGTGTTGGGGAGCAATGTGCTGGTCTCTAAGGGAGTGTTGGGGAGCAATGTGCTGGTTTCTAAGGGAGTGTTGGGGAGCATTGTGTTGGTCTCTAAAGGAGTGTTAGGGAGCATTGTGTTGGTCTCTAAGGGAGTGTTGGGGAGCAATGTGCTGGTTTCTAAGGGAGTGTTGGGGAGCATTGTGTTGGTCTCTAACTGAGTGTTAGGGAGCATTGTGCTGGTCTCTAAGGGAGTGTTGGGGAGCATTGTGTTGGTCTCAAAGGGAGTGTTGGGGAGCAATGTGCTGGTTTCTAAGGGAGTGTTGGGGAGCATTGTGTTGGTCTCTAAGTGAGTGTTAGGGAGCATTGTGTTGGTCTCTAAGGGAGTGTTAGGGAGCATTGTGCTGGTCTCTAAGGGAGTGTTAGGGAGCATTGTGCTGGTCTCTAAGGGAGTGTATTCAAAAGCCAATAAACCGTTTTTGTGGATCATATGCCTTTGACTTTAATATGAATCCCTCAAGCAGGAAAAATGCATAATTTGTCTTTTTTCTTTTTTTATGTTAGGCTGACTCCTGTATGTACTTCTGTTTTTAATTGTTTATGGCTGTTATTATACTGCATTGTGGTACCGCGGGTAGGCTACTGTATTCCGTTCTTTTTCTTACTCTTGTCTGTAATGAGCCGATATAAACACAACTGTGCGATGCTGATGTGGACACTAATATTTGTTGTATTGTAGTATTTGTAGCGTATTATGAATGGAAACTGAAGCTCGTTTGATGAGATGTAGACTACTCACTGTAAGCTACAAAATTGTAAATAGTAGGTTAGGTTCGGTTCTAATTATGATTATCAATATTCGGCACTGTAAAATATCTATGAAAAGACTGGCAGCAATGTTACCAGTGAAAAACCATTTAATGAATGTATAAATCCTGTTATTTTACGGGATTGCCATTAAATAATGAGTTATTAGCGTTATTCTCTATGACTTTGACAGTGTGAAAATGTATTTAAATTAAATTGATTGTGTTGTATCGTTGTAGTGATTGATGGTGCTTATGAATAAAGACATACACCCTTAGCAGTGTTTCCCCTAGATTTTTTTTCAGGCCGGGCGGTGAAAGTGCGCCATTTTGCGTAGAGGCGGAAACTATAATTACACCCTCATAATAGCGCTGCCATTGAAAATTTTAATTAGGCCTAACGGGAAACCGAAGCTGTTTTGGCAAGGGTTTTTCCCGATGCTATTTTGATCATTCCCACATTCTGCGGTAAGGGAAATATTGCAGCTACATTTTAAAAAAAAAAGAATAATATGAAAGAAAAAAAATTTTCATTAAAATTATTTATTTTCCCTCTTGTTCAAGCCGGGCGGCACGTGAGTTTGGCCGGGCGGGCCGCCCGGCCAAGATAACGGTAGGGGAAACACTGCCCTTAGCAAGCATGGACAGATGGATTAACTTTAATTTCTGATTTTCTTTTATTCACATGACGTTGTCCAAATGCACGATTGAATGCTTGATTAGTGGAAATGTTTGATCATAATATCAATGCATAATGTCGCAAGGTGGGATAATTAGTTAACGGTTGTTTAGCATACAAATATAGTAGTTTCTGCATAGCCTAGGATATTATCATTTCTATAGAGCCTAACAGTGACTTGTTCAATTTATTGACTTACTACATATCCTATAAAAAAAACGATAGGACTAAAACCCAAATTATTTGGTATAGGCCTACTTAGTTTGTGATTTTAGACATTCCCCTGTGAAGCAAATGCATTATTACAGTGATAGTATACATTTGTTTTGCGAAATAGATGCAAAATAGGGACAATGTTATCGTCTTCCCTGAGGTCCGCTGTGAGCTGTGCGCTCCTCGCCTCTGGTCGGAAAATAGCTAAATTCAATAGCCACGCCAACTGCGCCATTGACTATGACAGAAAATAGAGCCCTTTCTGTTGCTTTCGGTCGTCTTTTTTTCTTCCAAGCATCAAGTGAGACATGTAAAGCACCATTGGGAAGCTTATAATGTCCTATATTGGATAAAAGGGTTGTGAATCAAACCAGAATGGACTGTAATGTGTGACAAAGCTCATGGCGCTGGTGGCATGGCCACTAGGGGGTTTAAGGGGTATAACAAGGCAATCCAGCCGGTATAAAATAGGGTTGTTTTGATAAGGTTGTTTTGATTACAGCGCAAGATATGTTCACTATACCTATACTTCTTTTTGCAATCAGTTTCTATGTATCATGTAATGTACCAGAAGGCGTCAATGTGTGATATTTCAGTTTGTTTAAAGCCTCTGGTATTATTGAGTTAGGATGGTGGTGACTTTGTGAAGGGCGAGGTGTTTTCAGATCTGGATTATCTGGGTTCTTTGGTTTCTTTCCTCCCTCTCTCTTTGGTAAACCAGCCCATCCGTCCTCCCGTCTCCCCAGGGGCCGCAGCAGAGAGACGGGAGGACGGATGGGCTGGTTTACCAAAGAGAGACCGCTCCAGGAAGCGCTCTACACTCCATCCCCATCCACAGGAAATGCACATTGCACTAATGCAGGACCTGTCAATACCAGAGCACACAGCTGTATTTATCCCACAAGGCCTGCAGATAGCTTGTACCTATATACTGCACACACACTCATTAATGCTCTACAGACTACTCTGTACTGTGCAGTCATGACACCAACATTTTTTCTGTGATAAGATACCAGTAAAATTATCACAATTCTTACTGGTAGCACAGTGCTTTTGCAAAGATTTGGCAAAATCTTTTTGTCATATAAAAAAAATATCACGTGGTTCAAATTTATTCCCTATCGCTTTGATAAAGTATAAATTACAACAGTGCAGCATATAACTGCACTCATCAGGCTCATACCTGATGTACTATATAGAGTGTAAAAAGGAGTGATTGATATTTGGGGGGGGGGGGGGGGTGCAGTGCGGGCTGTTGGGAAAATGTTGTGGGTTCCAACTGAATGGCGGGGGGAATGGTGTGGTGGAGGGTTTGTCTAGATGGCCAGAGTGGATTAACATTGCATCTTGTAGTGCATAGTGGTTTAAGTGCACTATGCCGAAATGCCGTGTACAATGAACTAAACAAACAACAAAGCCATGTCTTTGGTTTTGATTATTGTTTTTCGAAAATTGTGCTTGCACTTGCAAGTCCAGCACAGTCAGTACTGCTGTGTGCTGGGTATGACTTTGCAACTTTCAATGAAGACAGCCAATACTGCTGTGTGCTGAGTATGACATTGCAGCTTCCAATCAAGACAGTCAGTACTGCTGTGTGCTGGTATGACATTGCACCTTCCAATCAGGACAGTCAGTACTGCTGTGTGCTGGGTATGACCAAAGAGGGTAGGCGGAGCAAGAGGTCCAACTTCGGGGCTGGAACGTCCGCACTTGGAACTTATTAGACAGACAACAGGCACTCATTGAATGACTGGCGGTCAATGGAGTTTTTACAAAACAGTTCGCTAAGCAGGTCATTATCAGACAGACGAAAACAAATGTCTCCCTTTTCGTTTTCTATTATATATGCCTATGTTGTCAGGACCCAGTACTACTACTTACAACCCGTTATGATTTTGACTATCCAACGAAAACCAACTTTAAATCCGGCTAGCGCCGGTCAGATGCACGCCACTCTAAGCATGTATTATGTAACTTTAGTTGCTAAGCTAACTGAAAATACTACTGCGCATGCCTGATCACTTCCTCTTGTGCGGACAAAAAATCCAATGGGGAAAAGCGCCAGTTGCCTATCTTGTCATATATCTAAAATCTTTGGTATAACATTGCACCTTTCAATCAGGACAGTCAGTACTTCTGTGTGCTGGGTATGACATTGCAGCTTCCAATCAAGACAGTCAGTACTGCTGTGTGCTGGGTATGACATTGCAGCTTCCAATCAGCAGTCAGCTACAGTGCTGATCACTTTCAGGAGCCTGTATCATTGCACTCATCTTGGAATCTCAGTTCACTTACAAAGGATATGACCAGAATATGTCCTGTTTGAGTTCAGGATTCTTGTTTGCATGTATTTGTCTTCCAGAGCATGCAGGTCTGCCGTGATTGTTCACACTGCAGCTGAAAATCACATTTCTGTGTAATCATGCTTGGATCCAAAATCCTGTAAAGTTCATTATGCAGGAGCCTGAAAGAAGGTGCTTTTCAGTGCCTAACACTTGGTTGAGTAGGAGAAGAGAGATCACCATGCTATTATACAGCTTTCATGAGGCATTAGTTAGTTTATTGGCTCTGAATATATATCCCTGTGGGGATACAGTGGCCAAGGGATATTTTGCTTCTTTTTTGACCCTATTCTTTGCTGATCACCCAGGTCAGTCTAAGGAAGGCGCTGGGGGAATCGATGAGGAAGATTTCGTCAAAGCCTTTACAGATGTCCCCACTGTACAGGTACAGTATGCTCCTTCATATCAGCCCCAGTGGGAGACTCCATCACATTGGCTAGAGTTACCATAAGATACAGGGACACTCCATCACATCGGCTAGAGTTACCATAAGATACAGGGACACTCCATCACATTGGCTAGAGTTACCATAAGATACAGGGACACTCCATCACATCGTCTAGAGTTACAATCAGATACAGGGACACTCCATTACATCGGCTAGAGTTACAATAAGATACAGGGACACTCCATTACATCGGCTAGAGTTACAATCAGATACAGGGACACTCCATCACATCGGCTAGAGTTACAATCAGATACAGGGACACTCCATCACATCGGCTAGAGTTACAATAAGATACAGGGACACCATCACATCGGCTAGTTACCATAAGATACAGGGACACTCCATTACATCGGCTAGAGTTACAATAAGATACAGGGACACTCCAGCACATCGGCTAGAATTACCATAAGATACAGGGACACTCCAGCACATCGGCTAGAGTGACAGTGAGATACAGGAACACCCCATCTGAGCAGCTATTGACTTATTGTGAGATAATAGGACACGCCATCAGATCAGGTAGAGTTACTGTGAGATACAGAGCAACACCATTACATAAGATAGTTACAGTGGTTACAGCAGGACTCAGACACTGCATCAAGAAAAATACCTGCACCAGTAACCAGTTTTAAACCATGTTAGTCATGATCATATCAACTGTCAGAATGTGAAACAATGGCTCTTCTCTTTCTCTATGATAAAATTTGAGTGCTAAAGCGAATCACAAAAGTGTAGTTATCACAGGCAGAAGAGGGTCATGATCTCCAATTTCACCAGCTTATATCAACTCAAGAAACAAATAATGTAGCTAAGAAATCCATATGTGCAACTCAAATCTGTGAACATGGGAGTGTCTGCACACAAGTGAGAAGGTTAGGAGGAACAATTAGCAGTTCTACAGGTCCAGAGAAGTGAAAATATAAAAAGTCAAATAAAAACACTTTAATAGAAAGAGAATATACAAATTACTTGGCCACGGTCAAAAATTTTAATAATATCGAAAAGCAGCAGTTAAAAATATATACACATAGGTCTTGGTTTACGAAGAACTTTAGCATGTGCAAAACCTTTTAACACATGCAAAACTAATAACACAACCAATGATTGGTGCAAGACAAATACCCTAACCTATCATTTCTCATGTTATTGGTTTTGCATGTGCTAAAACGTTTTGCACATGCTAAAGGGCTTAGTAAATCAGGCCCATAGTCAACATGTGATTTTTTTCAGCACATCAATAACAAATGTTATTGACTGTGATAAGCCTATGCAACGGATTTTAAAAAGGTAGCTGTGGCCCAGCGTAATGCAAATTTCTGAAAAATAATCATTTGTTTATGCAGTCACTCCCTATGTACTGTAGTAGTACATATTATCCACTATACAGGGAACAGTGAATGAGTGAACCAGTGAGCCACTTGGGAAACCGCCATTATAACTTCGTCTGTGAATCAGGTTTCAGCCCGTCAGGTAGGTTTACTCAGTCTGCATGGGTCAGGCCAGAGTGACCACTTACCTCCACAGGAAGGTTTATTCAATCTGTGTGAATCAGGCCAGAGCAATCACTCGGCTCCTCAGGCAGGTTGCTCAGTCTGCATGGGCTCTCCACAGATCTATTCTTCTCGAGACCTGGAGGACAACCTGAACAAGATCCGTGAGGTCCTTTCTGACGACAAACATGACTGGGATCAGAGGGCCACTGCGGTGAGTAGCTCAGTCACCTGTCTGATGGTGTAAGTAGCACAGACCCATGACGTTATGTTGAATTAACAAGGTCTAGATCACATTTGTCAAACTCAAGGCCCAGCGGGCCAGATAGAGTATTCTGGGGGCAATTGTAACAGGGGTCAATTGCAACACCATAAAATTGCACCAGTCTGAAACAAGCTAGAGCTGAGATTCTATCCAGCTAGTTTCATGTGTTCAGGGTTGGGGGCAATTGTAACAAAAAATTGTGTTACAATTGACCCGTTACAATTGCCCACAGAATATTCTATGGCCTCCCACAAATTTTGATCTGGCCCGCTTACCAATACAGATAAGAAATAAAATTTTGCCCGTGTTATAATGTGAACATTTAGTCTGTGGCAATATTCATTTGCAACGCAGGGCGTGCTGCGCACTGCTGTGTTCACCCTACGCATCATTAGCAAACTGAAGCAAGTAGCCTAGGGGGGCACCCCCCCCCAAATCCTCTTGCCCCCTGCGATGCCCTCCTGTTCTAAGATACAGCCCCTGCCCGGCTTAAAGCGAAGTTAATCTAATAGACCTTTTTTGTCATGTAAGCTCTGCCAACCCAGCCATTTACAAAAAGTAGTGTTGCAACACTTAAGTCAGCTGTTACGGATTGAACGATTGTATCGTTATGCTCAACTAGCGAATAAAACAGCCGTATTTTAGCTTTCACACTTTTTTAAACATGTTTTTCATTCTGTTAAATATGGCGTTAATAAGTTAATCACTTGCACCTCTGCAACAAACTGCAGAGGTAAAAAGTGACTGTCAGTGTTTGCATACAGTATGTTCGTAAAGTAGATGAATAATTTGTATATTAATATTCGTATTGACCAGAACAGGCTAGTTTTTCCTTCTATTAAAGGTGATGTTAATTAGTTTGTCGCTGTTTGTATTAATCAGAACAGGCTAGTCAGCTACTTTGTGCCATTTTTCCTTCTGTTAAACGTGAAATAAATAGGTTTGTCGCTTGTACCTGTACAACAAATGGCACAGGAGCAATTTCCTCATTCTTTCATTATGTGTTTGCATAAAGTATGTTTGTAAAATAGAGGAATCGTGAATATTTGAATGTTCGTAATCATCAGAACAGGATATCCAGCTAACAAGTACTGTTTTTCCTCTTATTAAGCGTCATGCTAATAAGTTTGTCGCTGTTCATATTCATCAGAACAGGCTAGCCAGCTAGCTTGTGCCATTTTTCCTTCTGTTAAACGTGACGTTAATAGGTTTGTCGCTCCTGTGCTGTCAAATATAATTGTTTTAATTTTCTTGTTGAGCTTAACTGTACACTACAAAAACCGGAAGCTTTGCGTCATTGTTATCGTGTTGCTATGTTGCTGTTTTGTAAACTTCTATTTTGGCAGCACTTTTAGACACGAAAGAAGGTCTATTGATTTACCCGTGATGCGGAACACCATTGTAACCACAACTGCAGTCCACCACTCCCTTAGTCCACAATCACATTCCATGATAGTACTACATGTCTGGCCTTTGATTTGATTCACAGTTCTCTAATTTTTTATATGGCCCTCAGTCTGATTGAGTGTAGTGCCCCGGGTCTAGTCCGTGCCGGTTTTAAGTTTAAAAAAAAAATTATTTATATATAGAGTGGGCACATTGCCCTCCTTTTATATTTTTTCAATTAATTCAGACAGGGAGAAGGCAGGTGGTTGCAGGTATATGGGATAGATGGAATCGCAGTAGAGGCAATTGCAAGGCTGGAGAGCTGTTTCTAACAAAACGTGGATCCCACTTCCCCAGAGACAGAGCTGGCCACACTTCCTGCTGGGACCGAATTGGCCAGCCAAGAGTTATTTTTAGTTGCCATAGCAATTGTATTTTTCCTCAACTTAATCTCTGTGAACAGTGCATTTACCAGTCCCTTTATTTGTTCTGTTTACTTGGATAACAGAATCTTGTGCATTTTCTTGAGTGCAATCTGTGGCCACATGTACAACCCCTACCTTTACGCACAGCTGAAACTGTACTGCACTTTGGTCAACGTTGGTTGTTTTTAAACGTGCTTTATAAATAAACTTGACTTAACAGCTAGTCTCCACTGTGCTACCCCTCCCTCTAAATACAGGCAATCTCCACTGGTCTGTACATCCATGGTTAGTTGGTTGACCACTTTCACAGGATACTCATTGAACCAAGCATTATTTTGCTCTGGAAATAACATAAAGTACTTACCCCAGATCTCCTTATTCATCAGTGTTCACCTACATTCTTTTCTTTTGCACCAGTGTCCATCATTGCATCTCATGCATTGTACTAGACTCCCGGAGCCGAATTTGTCCAACAGCAGTGAAGGATAATGGTGCTTAGTTTCTTCAGCAGCAATGAAGGATAGTGAAGCTGAATTTCCCCTACCGTAGATAATAATGAGTTGCCGCCCAGCAATCATACCCCCCCCCACTCAACAGTTTCTAGCAGGGATGCGCAAAACTCGGGGAAAATTTTTTTTTCTTTAAACCTGCCGTATTTTAATTTAAACCGACGCTACCCAAATTATAGCAATGACGTGCCTTCAAAGTTGTAAAAGCAACCACAGAAGGGACTTCAAAGCAAATACTGTGATCTCTAGAAGAACACAAATAACAAAAAGGCGGGTAGTAGCCTACAGATTGGACAAATATGTTGAGAGGATAGGCTACAACGGTAGGCTATCAAAGGCAAAATATCAAATTATTATATTTTCAGTAACAACAAGAAATGTCCAGAAAGCTTTCTTTTAATAAGAACAGTAACACCGATGGACACGGTATTTTCTTGCCTACTTTTGTCGCACCTTTTCAGTGAAAGCTCTCATATTGATGTTTACTGAGAATTAGATGCAGTCTGACTCGAGCTGATGGCGCAGCATTACAGACTGCTGTTGGAGTATGTTAGTTAATGGTTGTAAAGTTTACATTTGACTTTATTTTATGAAATGTCCTCACATTGAGCCGTTTCTCTTCCATTCTTCGCAAACCATTTTGAGTTAGATTTTCGCCACGCGCGCAAGCAGACACCAACGTTATTACTTTGAGAGTTGATCAGGGAACATTTTTTTACATGTCTATATCACCTCACCTCAATTGTCAAAGCCGACACCAGATCAGCACTTTTTAACACAAGCCTACGACAATCGCAGTGAGACTGGGACGCTGTAAAATAAAATGCTTAATGCTTATAAAATAATAATTGATTGGATTGGATTTTTATTAAGCTTTATTAAGGTATCACTTATATTTGAATTAGGCTAATGTATTACATGTTCAGTCAGCAGTGAAGGACAGTGAAGCTGAGTGTACAGCAGCAGTGAAGGACAGTGAAGCTGAGTTTGTACAGCTACAGTGAAGGATAGTGAAGCTGAGTTTGTACAGCTGCAGTGAAGGATACTGAAGCTGAGTTTGTACAGCTGCAGTGAAGGATAGTGAAGCTGAGTTTGTACAGCTGCAGTGAAGGATAGTGAAGCTGAGTTTGTACAGCTGCAGTGAAGGATAGTGAAGCTGAGTTTGTACAGCTGCAGTGAAGGATAGTGAAGCTGAGTTTGTACAGCAGCAATGAAGGATAGTAAAGCTGAGTTTGTACAGCAGCAGTGAAGGATAGTGAAGCTGAGTTTGTACAGCAGCAGTGAAGGATAGTGAAGCTGAGTTTGTACAGCAGCAGTGAAGGATAGTGAAGCTGAGTTTGTACAGCTGCAGTGAATGATAGTGAAGCTGAGTTTGTACAGCTGCAGTGAAGGATAGTGAAGCTGAGTTTGTACAGCTGCAGTGAAGGATAGTGAAGCTGAGTTTGTACCGCTGCAGTGAAGGATAGTGAAGCTGAGTTTGTACCGCTGCAGTGAAGGATAGTGAAGCTGAGTTTGTACAGCTGCAGTGAAGGATAGTGAAGCTGAGTTTGTACAGGTGCAGTGAAGGATAGTGAAGCTGAGTTTGTACAGCAGCAGTGAAGGATAGTAAAGCTGAGTTTGTACAGCAGCAGTGAAGGATAGTGAAGCTGAGTTTGTACAGCAGCAGTGAAGGATAGTGAAGCTGAGTTTGTACAGCAGCAGTGAAGGATAGTGAAGCTGAGTTTGTACAGCTGCAGTGAAGGATAGTGAAGCTGAGTTTGTACAGCAGCAATGAAGGATAGTAAAGCTGAGTTTGTACAGCAGCAGTGAAGGATAGTGAAGCTGAGTTTGTACAGCAGCAGTGAAGGATAGTGAAGCTGAGTTTGTACAGCAGCAGTGAAGGATAGTGAAGCTGAGTTTGTACAGCTGCAGTGAATGATAGTGAAGCTGAGTTTGTACAGCTGCAGTGAAGGATAGTGAAGCTGAGTTTGTACAGCTGCAGTGAAGGATAGTGAAGCTGAGTTTGTACCGCTGCAGTGAAGGATAGTGAAGCTGAGTTTGTACCGCTGCAGTGAAGGATAGTGAAGCTGAGTTTGTACAGCTGCAGTGAAGGATAGTGAAGCTGAGTTTGTACAGGTGCAGTGAAGGATAGTGAAGCTGAGTTTGTACAGCAGCAGTGAAGGATAGTGAAGCTGAGTTTGTACAGCAGCAGTGAAGGATAGTGAAGCTGAGTTTGCACAGCAGCAGTGAAGGATAGTGAAGCTGAGTTTGTACAGCAGCAGTGAAGGATAGTGAAGCTGAGTTTGTACAGCTGCAGTGAAGGATAGTGAAGCTGAGTTTGTACAGCAGCAGTGAAGGATAGTGAAGCTGAGTTTGTACAGCAGCAGTGAAGGATAGTGAAGCTGAGTTTGTACAGCTGCAGTGAAGGATAGTGAAGCTGAGTTTGTACAGCTGCAGTGAAGGATAGTGAAGCTGAGTTTGTACAGCTGCAGTGAAGGATAGTGAAGCTGAGTTTGTACAGCAGCAGTGAAGGATAGTGAAGCTGAGTTTGTACAGCAGCAGTGAATGATAGTGAAGCTGAGTTTGTACAGCTGCAGTGAATGATAGTGAAGCTGAGTTTGTACCGCTGCAGTGAAGGATAGTGAAGCTGAGTTTGTACCGCTGCAGTGAAGGATAGTGAAGCTGAGTTTGTACAGCTGCAGTGAAGGATAGTGAAGCTGAGTTTGTACCGCTGCAGTGAAGGATAGTGAAGCTGAGTTTGTACAGCTGCAGTGAAGGATAGTGAAGCTGAGTTTGTACAGGTGCAGTGAAGGATAGTGAAGCTGAGTTTGTACAGCAGCAGTGAAGGATAGTGAAGCTGAGTTTGTACAGCAGCAGTGAAGGATAGTGAAGCTGAGTTTGTACAGCAGCAGTGAAGGATAGTGAAGCTGAGTTTGTACAGCTGCAGTGAAGGATAGTGAAGCTGAGTTTGTACAGCAGCAGTGAAGGATAGTGAAGCTGAGTTTGTACAGCAGCAGTGAAGGATAGTGAAGCTGAGTTTGTACAGCTGCAGTGAAGGATCGTGAAGCTGAGTTTGTACAGCTGCAGTGAAGGATAGTGAAGCTGAGTTTGTACAGCAGCAGTGAAGGATAGTGAAGCTGAGTTTGTACAGCAGCAGTGAAGGATAGTGAAGCTGAGTTTGTACAGCAGCAGTGAAGTATAGTGAAGCTGGGTTTGTACAGCAGCAGTGAAGGATAGTGAAGCTGAGTTTGTACAGCTGCAGTGAAGGATAGTGAAGCTGAGTTTGTACAGCTGCAGTGAAGGATAGTGAAGCTGAGTTTGTACAGCTGCAGTGAAGGATAGTGAAGCTGAGTTTGTACAGCTGCAGTGAAGGATAGTGAAGCTGAGTTTGTACAGCTGCAGTGAAGGATAGTGAAGCTGAGTTTGTACAGCTGCAGTGAAGGATAGTGAAGCTGAGTTTGTACAGCTGCAGTGAAGGATAGTGAAGCTGAGTTTGTACAGCTGCTGTGAAGGATAGTGAAGCTGAGTTTGTACAGCAGCAGTGAAGGATAGTGAAGCTGAGTTTGTACAGCAGCAGTGAAGAAAATGAAACTTCCCTAATTGATTATTGTATGTAATCCTCTTTGGCAGTTGAAGAAAGTGCGGTCACTGCTGATTGCCGGGGCAACAGACTATGACTGCTTCTACCAACACCTGCGTCTGCTGGACGGGGCCTTCAAGCTGTCGGCCAAGGACCTGCGCTCCCAGGTGGTACGGGAGGCCTGCATCACTGTGGCGTGAGTATCACAGAATAAAATGTCCCACAGGCATAGTGTATAATGCTTTCAGTAGTTTGGTATTACTACTCTTAACACAGCACAGCTAAAATGTAGCATGTTCCATAACAGAAGCATGGCATGTACTGAAGCTGCATTGTAGTATGCAGTATAGCTGAACTGAGTATACTGCATTTTCAAATAATGAACTGATATTGATTTACACTTCGCCCTGCGTCTCTCATTGCACTTTGCACCCTAAAGATCATAAGGTGTCACGATGCGTTGTTCATGCTGCATGTTGGGCTCAGGTGAATGAAGCAGATCTGAGTCTCTGTGTCTAATTCCCTCTTTGTCTGTGTTCGTGTAGCCATCTCTCCACCATCCTGGGCAACAAGTTTGATCACGGTGCAGAAGGCATTTTGCCTATCCTGTTCAACCTGATTCCCAACTGTGCCAAGGTGATGGCCATGTCGGGGGTGTCGGCCATCCGTTTCATTATCCGGGTGAGGGGCCCCCGCTCTCCAGGAGAATCTCCTGCATGCTTACGGATCGATTTTGGTTAAAGTGAACTGACAGCCCAGCTGAAAATGGCTTATTCTTGTAAGGTTTTTCTGTCATTCTAATATTGCGACATTGTGATAACGTTTCAGAAGTGCTGAGAAAGCGGCGCATATTAACTGGATAAACTAAGGGCATTCTTCGCAGCCACTTGATGATCATGATCCTGTGCTTTGAATGCCGCGAGCCGGAACATAAGCAATAGCATTTTGTCCGTTAGCCGCTCGCTTTCCACAGATCACGGTCCTGTGATTTTAATGCTGTGAGCTCGAACGTTAGCAACAGCGTCGCACATAAACCAGCAGCGGTAATAACGGGCTGTTTCGCCTCCTCCTCAGCACACCCACGTTCCACGGCTGATTCCCCTGATCACCAGCAACTGCACCTGTAAATCTGTGGCAGTGAGGAGGTGAGTCATCCTTCCTTCTCGCGCTTCTGTTGATTTTGAATACTCAAAAGCATTGTTTGGCGTGTGTTTTCGTACCTGTACAGTGCAGCCCAGTGGATATTCTTGTTGTTCATCGAGTTATTTATTTTAGAGTGAGGTTTGTTCTCTCCAGGTTTCAGATGCGCGCACATGCACACACCTTTGGGTAAAAGGCAGTTTGGTCTAATTCCTGTGTTATTGGCACCGTGCCAGCATACATGCATTGTTCTTTTCAGTTGGTTAATTTGATACACACACTTCTGAATTGTGTTTTGGATTGATATCCATTTTGTTTATACAGAATTATTGTTTATTATTATTATGAAAATAGCTGTATTAAATGGCTACAGAATACAGGCACATTGTAATGTGCCTTTATTAGAGTATCAAAATGCAGGGATACTGCAGTACACCTGCCCTCATGCCTTGGTCAGCAGTCCAGTTGGTCAGAGCACCTATAGCCATTCAGTGTCCAGTTGGTCAGAGCACCTATAGCCATTCAGTGTCCAGTTGGTAATAATACTTTCAGTGAATCAGTGTGTCACTGTGGAAGTCCTGAGTGAATTCATTAAAAGCAATGATGAAAAATCATTTCACAGACAAGCAACTGGCTAGTCCCTTGGCCTTGCTTGGCCTTGCTTGCTGGTCACCTGTGCACCTTCATGTTCCTCTGACATACAGGCGTTGTTACGACTTCCTGGAACTTCTGCTTCAGGAATGGCAGACCCATTCCCTAGAAAGGTAAGCCAGCAAAACAAAGAGTAAACTGCTGTTTGATGGATGTCCTCACTTTAGCGGATCTCAGTCTATTTGCATTGAACCGATGGAAACCCTCCATTCCCTATGCAAGGCTATCGCCAATTGTGTGTCGCCCTGTGTTACATATAGAGATGGGATCCCAGTACAAGAAGTGCCATGACGGGGAATTATATATAGGTTTTGATGCGACGGGCCTACAAACTGCACCACATGTTCTGCCCTTAATAGATACCTTTATGTTGTAGTTGTATGTATTTACTTCTTCTCAGTAAGTTAAGTGCCATAATGGGTGCAAGGTGGAGACTAAGAATGTAGCACTTCAAGCTGAAAATGGGATGAGGATATAGTTTTGCATGTTGCATCAGTGGGGGCTAGTAAAGCATGACAGTATGCATGTTCAGCTAATACTCGTTTTCTCGGTGTACCCTTTATTTTAACACGTGCATAATTCTGTAGTCCCTTCTAGTATCATATTTCAGGTTCAGTAAATGCACGTGTGGCAGTTTAGTATTCATCAATAGAAATACATACATTGTGTGTTGTAATGGTTTTGAATGTGTTTAACCCCTCTGAAATGCTTATGAAAACTGGCCTTCCATTGGTATATGTTGTGAATTTAAACCAAAAATTACACCACATGTTACACCACATGTTAAACTTTATTAAAATGTTTATGCTTCTTCAAATTGTACCCGTTTGTAAAAATGAAGCCCAAAAAAGCTGTGTCCTCACTTTGTGTTTCTGTCTCCTTACTTTGTGTTTCTGTCTCCTTCCTCTCTCCCTATCCCTCCTTCCCATCCTTCTCTCTCTCCTTGACAGACACGTAGCCGTACTGGTGGAGAGTATAAAGAAGGGAATCCGAGACGCGGATGCTGAAGCCAGAGTGGAAGCCCGGAAGTAAGTTCCGGTTCTGTTAGTGGCTGTGTTTGCGGTTTGGGTTGAGGGTCTATTACGAGTTTTGTCTGGTGTGTTCAAACATGACCTGTTGCTTGTTTCATGAGACGCATAGAATCATTCATTTCAATGAGTGAACGAGGTTCGCTGCAGTATGTATCAAAAATAGACCGAAGTAGGCTGAGCTTTGGTTTCAGGTTATGTCTGCATGGGCGCCCGTAGCTACTCTCCATGCTACCTGCATTCCCCTGTGAGAAATGCACCTCTGTTCCATCACCATATCTTCTGTAGTGCACTGCATGGTTTTCAGTCTAGAAAACAGTCACTGGCACTTCTAACTATGCATGCCTAATTAGGAGAGCATAAATGCAGTCTCTGCTTCAGTAGAGGGACGGGACACGCATGACCCTTCAACAAAGTCCAGAGCTCTGCACCATATTAAAATTTTGTGGGTACGTTGAGCTGCTCCCGGCAGAGCTGCTTTCATTGGGCTTATCACTCGTTTCTTGTGGGGGCTTGTATTCGGTGTGTCTCAGCATAGCTCTGTTCCTGACACATTAGAATTCAGTGCACAATTTGCTTTGTTTTGCCCAAGGGATATATGGGTGGGACTTAGTCGGCACAGATAGCAATTTTCATTGCTCGAGCAACCCCTGTTAGCCATCCGGGCACCCATAGCTTGCTCTCTGATTGGGTCTCCTCCGCTCCCGGTCTGCCGGTACACGGCTTGTGGCTCTAGTGCGTAAAAGAAGCAGCTGGCTTACACCGCGTGTTTCGGAGGAGAACTGTAAGTTGTCTTCACTCTCCGAAGCCGGCAGCAGGGGACCTATATGAGCACGCTTGTTCATAGTTTGCAAATTGGACATTCCAAATTCATGTGGGAATGGAGATGGCAAATTTCAATAAATAAATATATTCTATCTCTGAATTACAGATTGGATTGGACTTCTTTGTCCCCGGCTTTCTCATAAAAAGTCTGGATGGGTCCTAGTGTCAACAAGGTTGATGTTGTGCACTCGTCTTGATGAAATCAAAAGAGGCTCAGGAATCTTGTCTCCGCCACCAAAACCATAATGCACAAGCAAAATGACCTTAAGAACCAGGGCAAGAGGAAAGTGCCATTCTTCTGGGTCAGCAGGAGAAAGGGCAGTGTGCCATTACTGAAGAATTTCTGAGAACAGTTGCCAGAGCGACTCAGTCTGCCTACCAACCAGCCTCTCCGAGTGGCTGAGTCTATTCTCTGACCGACTTCTCAAAGTAACTCGGTGTACCTACTAGGGATGAGTCTGGATATTTGAATAGTGGTGCACATGTTCTCTATTGGATTAGTTTAATAGTGTTGTGTAGGAATCTTACTCCATTTTTATTTGGAACCATACGTTTATCAATTGGTATTGATATTGTGTTATGTGAAGGGTCACTGTGCCATCTGGATATATTCCTTTTGTTTGGGACACAGCCAGTGTCCTACCTGCTTCAATCTGGCTTGCATGGAAAACTACAGTTAGCTGAAATGGCCATGCAATCACCCTGGTTGTAATATTCAAATATAATAACATTTGAGTAGTCATTCTTACCAGTTTGCACCTAGCTAGCTGATTTTTATCATGTCATGTTACATCCCTACTACGTACCTACCAACCACTCTGACTGTGTGCCCTGCCACCAACCAATCAGGCTCCATCTACCGACTGACAACTACTGGAAGTGGCTAAGTCTACCCACTTACTAACCACTCAAATCGGCTCAGTCTTTCCACCCACCAACCCCTCACATTGGCTCAGTCTACCCACTGACCTTGCAACTGAGTAAAGGCACACTTTTCGTTTCCAGCTCACCGCAACCAATTACTGCTTTCCTTTCATGGTTGAGAGATGGATGATTGTCATTATGGATGTCCAAAATTCACTGAGTGAAAGCTGGAGCTTGCCATTCCTCCAGGATCTATTTTACGGAATTCAGTGAGAGTGCCGTGATAGTTCGAGAGCCCTTTGACTGAAGAATCCTTCAGTATATCCTCTCAGACTCAATGGGAGCTCCTCAGTTGAGCTCCGTTCCTTAGAGGCCTCTTCAGTTCATGTCATGAAGCGTAAGAGGAGCAGGCCCATTAAATTGACTGGCTGCTTGGTAGAGTGGCAGTTATAGATTTAGAGATGAGAGCTTCCTGTCATCCGTGAACTGTCCGCTAAAGTCTCCTGCAAGCTCCTGATGAACCCTGATACTCTCCGTATTGCCTCACTGACTGTACTCGGCACTAATATATATTCCTCATGTCTTTTCAGCTTTCTCGCATGGCACATTAGACATCAAACACTGAACTGAAACTGTGTGCGATATCAATGTTTTCATCCATTAAGCCATCATAAGGGGCAATTAACCTCTCACAGCCCGTAAAATCATTTCAGGAAATGTGTAAAATATTTATTTAATCAACAGCTAACTGGAATATCTTCAGTTTAGGAACATCTTCTCGATGCTCATTAAAAAAGGACTGATATTAGCTATGACATTAATGCTTATGCAGTATTAAACTAGTGTGAGACACACCGAACGGTTAGATACTATAGTATTAAACTAGATTGTGTTTTGTAATGGCTACACCCATTCTACAGCATTAAACTATCACTGGGCTGCCATCTTGACAAAATGTATAATAGGGTTAGAACTTAAAGACAAAAGTGTCATAGAAGGGCTGCTGGGTGGCTCATTTGGTTAAGGCACCACACTGTGGTGCATTGATGAGCCTCGTGGCCTCAGATCGAATCCGGACCACGCCACTGCCGACTCCGCTCAGCGCGAGCTTAGCTGTAGTCTGCGGTGTGAAAAAAAGGCGGCCGTCGTCACCACGTCAAAGGAGAACCGTGGATGTCTACACTCCTCGAAATCGGCAGTGGGGTTCGTAGCATGAACCATTTCAAATTGGAGTGGGATTTGGAGATGCACAGCCCCATGTTTGCTGCAAAATTTTATGTTGGAAAAAAAGGTGTCATAGTTAGAACCTGAACTAAGTCTATTATTATTTATAGACTAAACTAAATAAGCTTAGCACCTAGACAAAATGATCAAATGTGACATTCCTGATCTAAGTTAAATTAAGACAGGGTTAGAAACTAGGCAATCTTATTAAAGGTTTAGGTGCATAGTATAAAATTATTATAGGGATAACACCAGGGGCTCCATCTTACACCTGGCGCTAAGCGGCGGTAACTCAAACGCAAGTGTCTTTGCTTGTTTCAGACCGGCGCAGGTGTCATTTTAGCATCCAGCGATCAAAAAAAAAAAGATAAAAAAATATTTCCATTAGCAGGGAATTATAAAACAATGAAAAATATACGTAAACCTATGGGTTCCCAACCTGACAGCTTTAGTGTAATTAGTGTTATCATTAAGGCAAAATAACGATATTTATTAATCAATAATAGAATGCATGTAATATGAACTTTGGACGAAGCTTGAACTCCATGAGAACAGCCTCTGCCAGCCTTTGACAATGCTTCATTGTATAATCTAACGTATTTCGTTAAACAAGCAGGCTAATTTGGGGTTTTCTAAGGTGTGACGAAGACATATTCTGGTAGCTTATTCTCAGCTGTTGCAGGTGCTTTTAATTATATTAAACCGCATATATCTTCTAAAATAACAGAACTGGTGTAGGCTAATGGAAAATATTTTCCTGTTTTCCCATTATTATTTTTTCTGGGAAACGGGAAATAGTTAGATCGGGAATTACCGGTAAACCGTGCCGGTGTTGAACCCTAATGTTTAAGATTATTATTGTGTATTTGAAAACACGTCATAATGGTTAGTCCGAATAATATTGATCTAATATTGACCCATATATTCCTTGCTCGCACACTTTAACCTTGCGCACAAGCAGGTTTCCCAAGCCATTATATTAGCAATCCGCCAAGGTGCAAATGCAGGTAACTTTTAAAGGGAATGGGAGATAACACTCTCATTGGTTTATTGCATGTTACTCCCCAGACACACCTATAATTAATGAAGAGGCTAAGTTGAGCCCCTATGAGCTTTGCGCTCAAAATATGCGCCCTCTAACTAATTGGAGTTGGACACGCCCTAATTCCACTTGCGCCATGCGTTTTAGACCATGCGCTAAGATTGTCAAGATAGAGCTCCTAGTCTTAATGGTAATAGGGTTAGCAACTTGCACCATTATCACAGCACCCAGGCTAAATGATAATAGCTTTAGTATCTAAACCAAATTAAGATCGTGTAAGCATCTGAACTATAGTGTTAG